>VXBP01008404.1:0-151771 GCA_013400115.1 Rhinopomastus cyanomelas | reverse complement strand
AGCTGGGCGATTCTCACCGTCATGTAGTGAAAGGAAAAGGGGCAATGGTTGTAAGCTGGAACATAGAAGGTTCCACTTCAACGTGAGAAGGAACTTCTTCACAGAGAGGGTGATGGAGCACTGGAACAGGCTGCCCAGGGTGGTTGTGGAGTCTCTGTCACTGGAGATGTTCAAGGCCCGCCTGGATGTGTTCCTGTGTGACTTGGTCTAGGTGATCCTGCTGTGTCAGGGGGATTGGACTAGATGATCTTTCGAGGTCCCTTCCAGTCCGTAATGATTCCATGATTCTACCTACTTTTCACTAGACTTGAGCATGTGTCATTCAGGGCATCAGCTTGGCTTCCCCAGTCTGTGGAGCTAAGAGATATTCCAGAGAAGTCTGGCTGTATTTGTTTGGCTAACATATATAAAAAACACTTGCACCCATCATATGAAGACTGGATATTACATTCTTGATGAGCACTGTAATAAAGAACAGTTTACACAATAAAACAAATCAGTCAGCCACGCCATAAGAATAACAATCGGTAAACGCATTGGCTCCCTTTTTATGGAGCATTCAGATTTTGTCTGGGTTTTTACTTCTCTGCAAGCAGCACTTGCTCTGTGTTAGGTTCTTCTTCTATTTTATTCTCTTTCAAAAGCAATGGAGTTCTATAGCTACTGAATTTGTAGTCTTATCTTATATACTACTACACTATCCATATAAATGCAGCAAGATTAACCATTCAAGTGTGACTAAAGCAATCTGAGGAATAACAAGAGTAAAATTATATATTCCTCAACCCCCACTGCAGCACACAAACAAAAAGTTGCTAAACAATACAAGACAGCCAACATACAAATCTCCAGCATTGTTCCCTTCTTGATCTTGATTTAAAAGGCAGAAAAAGCTGAAAATCTGGGATACAAAAAGAGCAGAGGCAAGTACAGTTATGAGGACAAGGACAAATTCTCATGTAGTACCTTGTATCCCATTTCCAAAGCTTTTTCTAGCCTATACCAAACACCTCTTCATTGACTCAACTAACAGTGGATCCAGTTAGCATAGCTGCAAGCTGCATTGTGAGCACGCAGGCACATATTAAACATATTTTGGAAACAAAAAGTACATCACCCCTCTCAACATGGCTGTAGTGCTGCTGCCAATTGTGCTGCAATTTAATATAGATTTCCTATGGAAATTAATTCCACATGCTGATGTCTTACTGGTTAATGCCTATGACTTACTCATTTATCTGTTTTGCATTTATCGACTGACAATTTCATAGAGAACTCCCCCACTTTCTCATGTTATGAGACAGTGAATAGTAGCTCTTCATGTTCTTTTCTACTCAGTAGTTTCCAATAACTGTCTTAGGCTCTCAAGGAAATTTTACAGTGTTTTAAATGTCTCTTTTTACAGGCCTCATAACTGGGATCATTACTCTCTTACCTTAGTCTTACTTAGTCCATTTTACTTCACACAAAGCTTATGAGGCAATCAAATACCTTCAGTATAGTTAGTAAGCTCCTAAATTACAGAGGATATTAATATTTTCTTTATAAAGCTGTTTCTTTGCATATAAAAAGTGGTTGTCAGGTGAAGACACATGAACATCATTGTCAGAATGAGAGAGGACAAGCTGTATATTCACTTTCTTTATATGATCTCAGCCATGGACTTCTAGAGGACTGACTGAGTAAAAGCTATAATTTGGGTTGAGATCTAGTTTTGTAAGGAAAGCCTTGTTAACCAAGGATGGATCTTATTACTCTGCTTTTTATTCTCCTTTATTCTGCTCCAGCAAGACTTCACCTGGGAGATCCGCAGCTCAGAAACAGCCTGAAGTCATTGTCTCACATTTAGGAAGCACATCTAGGGAGAACAATTTTCCTTCTTTATTATCAGTGCTCTTCATGTATATAATAATTATAGGGTCAGGGACTGGTTCTCAACTTACCATAACAATGGCAAAAGTCTATTAGTGTCCACTGAGTCGCTCCCAATACAATAGAGACTTCTAAAGTCTACAATCAGTTAAGATAAACATTACTACCTTGTGAACGACCTTATGTGGGCCTGGGTGCCCATATGTTTGAATTCTAACATGCACACTGGACATAAATATCAGTACTTCTTTTTTTTTTCAAACAAATTGTGAAAGTGGTTTTATTAAAAACGGCATTTGGTAAAAAGTGGATGAATTTCTGCACTTAACAGAAAGCAAGAAAACTACTGTTTCCTGTAATTGGACAGTTTGATTAGAGGCAGGTGGTGCAGAGCTGAGAAAACTAGAGCCATGAAGCCAATTTTAGCAACAAACACATCTTCTTTTGCTTTAGGATCCAGAAGCATAACATGTAAATTTCTTCCCCCCACCAAAAAAAAAAGGAAAAGAAAAAAATATAAAGAATTTAATTTTAGTCCCTATTTATTATCCCTACTGGTACTCTATCCATAGTAGAAGTTTGCAGCGCAGAAAGAGGTGCATGCATAATACTCAGTGTACATAGAATCACAGGTATAAAAATAACAGAGGCTTAAGAGCAAAAAGCTGCTCTATACAGAGCAGCACCTTTGGCTGCAGTTAAATCTCATTCAACTTTTGCTGAGATTTCAGTGGACATCAGTCACAGTTATTGCACAAGTAAATCCAATGACCAGGTCTATGCAACCAGCCTCAGGCAATGTTATGCTAGACACTGTATGAAGAAAAAAAAGTCCTGCCATACAATGAGAAAGAGTTTGACCATTTTATACTCAGCCTAGTTACAGTATAAAGAACACCTAGCACTGAGATGGAATTATTTTTGTCTTCATAGCCCATTTCACACTGATTATTCATAAAAGCACAGTTTGAACGACAGAAGAATGAAAACCCCAGGGAAAAACTTGATGCTGGTGTACACCAGCATGCAACTTAGGTTAATATTTGGTTTAAGAAGTCTCAGCAAAGGGAACTTGGTCTTCAGAGGATGCAACACACCAAGAGCTGCTAGCGCCACCAAAGCTCTCTGGAAGCTGACTTCTCATGCAGTGAGATGGAAGATGCTCATCAGTCTTATTCTGACGTGGTATAGAGGATGTGACCTCATCACACCCACTCCAACCAAGAGCCCACTGCACATCTTGACAGTGAGAACAGAGAAGTGGTGGAAGCGGTGCTGAGCTCACAGCACTTTTCAGCTGGGCCCTGAGCGTGGGAGGAGGAAGCAGTCTTGGTTAGCTGTCACCCAGCACGACTGTGAGCGACTGCACACTCCCACTCCCACCACCTGCATCCTACTCAAGTGAGCAACACCTCTGATCTGGACTTAGATGCTGTGTGAGCACAAACTCTCCTCCCCAGCACTTCTGGGAAGGGGATGGGGAAGGCCCGTGCAAATAATGGCACTAAACCACTAAGTATGGTGAGCAATGCACAGGCAGGGAGGAGCTGAGCTTCTCAAGTGCATGGCAGAACTTGCAAAGGCTACTCCTGGGCTTGTGACCCTTATGTATCATACATAGCTCACAGTTGTCCTTGCCTAACCTCACATATGGGCAAGTCCCTGGGTAATGCTTCATCCAAAAGTGCTGTCTGGTGAGGTACCTTAATGAAATGCAGACAGATCAAGTTAGAAGTGTCACGGGGACAGCTGACACTCGTGAAGAACATAGGAGGAGGTTTTGTGGCAAAGGTAAGAGGCACCACACACATATGTGGTGGGGCAGAATGAAATTCCCTGCCTTGCACAACAGTCCCTGATGCTTGCATGACAGATGATTGTCACACAAAGATACCACAGAACATTAAGAATTGGAAGATCATCTAGTCCAATCCTCCTGCCACAGCAGGATTACCTAGACTTTATAATTGTGTGAAGGGTGGGTGTCAGGAGGATGGAGCCAGGCTCTTCTCAATGTCATCTAGTGACAGGACAAGGGGCAATGGGTGCAAGCTGGAACGTAGGAGCTTCCATGTAAATATCAGAAGGAACTTCTTCACAGTGAGGGTGACAGAGCACTGGAACAGGCTGCCCAGGGGAGCTGTGGAGTCTCCTTCACCGGAGATGTTTAAAACCTGCCTGGATGTGTTCCTGTGTGACTTGATCTAGGTGATCCCGCTGTTTCAGGAGGATTGGACTAGATGATCTTTCGAGGTTCCTTCTGATCCCTAATGATTCTATGACTTCTTTCCCATCTATTCTTTCCCCTCAAAGAAACATTTATTGCAGCTAACACCAGGGATGCTTGCAGGGTAAATGATGTATTGTATCAATACTTATGCCTTTTAGAGGAGGGTAACACGCTGTATATCACATCCCCAGTATTTATAGTTTAGGCTTAGTAATAACGTATGAGCAATGACAACATACAGTCCAAGTGGTATCTTAATGAAAGAAAAATGCTCTTTGTTAAAGAAAAATAGAAATTCTGAGTTATAAAGTGAGGCTGTAAGAAATTCAGGGGTGCCTAAGTGTCTCTGACACAATTCAGTCATCAGTAACTGGTTAATTCCAGCTCAAAATATTTTGTCTTTTTCTTAGCTGTCCAAATTTGTTCTTACTTTAGACATTAATTTTCCCAGAGCAGTCCAATCCAGATCCAGCAAGATGGTTGTGAAGCCCATCATCAGTTCAGTTGTGACCAGACAAAAGGAATTGATGCAAGAGGAACAGTCATTACCAACAACATTGGAAATGAAGCATTTCTCTAGCATCTCCTGGAGCTCACACCTGCCTTGGTAAGTCTCTGTGACATCCAGTAAGAAAGAAAGGATCAGTTCAGATGATAACAGTCTGGATGCCGGTCTGGAAGAAGCTAAAAATGGGAAGCTGCTCCTCAGCATGGAATAAGCCTGATCACTCTGTGTCATATTTCCATCATTCATTTGTTCCATAAGGTTCACAAGTTCGATACTAACCCAAACACCAGTCCACTGAAATTCATCACATTTCCTCAGATATGTCAAAACCCAACTGACTTGCCTTGGTAGACACAGTATTTCCCATACAATCACAACTATGAATAATCAACTCACAGCACTTAAGATGTCTCACTACATTACTCTATAGTCTTTCCAGCAACTTCCCCGTGGCTACTATACCTTTCCATACTACAGTGTTTACCCAAATGATGCAAAAGCACAGGCACACTGAGCACACTTGTGCAATTAGATGAGCACCACTGGAATGGAGTCAACACAGACTTTAAGGATGTTTAGGCATTTAGGTCCCACAGCATTAAGAACAAAACATCTCACAGTTGTTAGACTGGGCCTATAACAGAACTCCATTCCTCTGTACAGCTGGAGTCTGATGGTCATGTCTGAAAATGGTCTTTATCCCTAAAGCAGAGAGAAAGCAGGCGCAGGTCAGCTGGAAATAAGATCAACAGATATGGCAAGAGAAGAGAAACTACTGTCCTTATTTTCCTAAACCTCCAGCAACTTCCTCTCCAATCAGACCTCTTTCAGGATCAACCAATACTGTAAAATCAGCCTCTTCCACAAACTTCCACTTCAGGCACAAGACACATTTTTCAGCCCACATTGTTGCAGCAAATACTCTACCATACACTCACTAATACCGAAACAAGACCCTCGAAGACAACCTTGTTCTGCCAGAAGAAGAGGCTGAGAGAGCCAAGCCACATGCCTAAAGTTACTGAAGGTGCTCTGATATTCCTACAGTGAGTGTGGTGCAGAAACACAGTTAAAATAGAATCCACCATGCTGATAATACTCTGATGCACTTTGATTTTCTCTAGGTCATCACTGACGTTACATTCTTACCAGTATACCAGCATCTCCTAGCAAGTTCATGTTGTCCCATTTGCCTCAGAATTCAGAGAAGCTGGTTACCTAGGCATGGGTTATATCGATCTTGGGAAATTGAGTTTTCAGGCATTTCAATTTCAGGATCACCTGTGCAGGTCTGATTCTGATCTTCTTTAGTAATTCTCTTTTCTCTCTTGGGAAATTTATGCCATCTGTCCTTTAATTTCTTTCTGAAAATGAAGGCAAAAATACAGCTTTTAGCAGCATCCACATTTCACATTTTCTCACAGGCCTCGGTAGCCTGATATTCCAAATGCACTGCAAGCAAACACATTTAATTCTCTGTAAAAGTGAGCAAAGGTTTCAATTACCAGTTTCATTCTTGCCCACTGCATATATTTATTTCAAGCACTTACGCACATTTTCTTTCATTCACCATCTGTCTTTTTTTATTTCCATTCATTCTTTCTGTTGTGAATTGTCATCTAACGTAGAGCATTATAATGGAAGTCAGATCTTCTAGTTCAGCTGCTTATCCCTCAAACTCAGGGTGTGACCCTGCATGTGTCATCAAGCCTTAATAAGCCTCAGATTCCTACCTTTAAAGAGGATGTTTTCATGTTTGAACCATTATATTAAAATGCTTAATTTAATAATCATAATAATGCTTTATAAATGCTAAGTATTAGTTTTATTTCATGCCAGTCATGCCACCCGCATTTAATAAACTCCTTTGTCTTTACCTCTGGGCTGACACATAAGTCATAACTGACTGTCAGGCTCCAGGTTCACCATGAATAGATACATTCTGCTTTTTAGAGACCTGTCTTGAACTCGTGTTCTTCTTGTGCAACCTTCCTCCAAAAACTACTCATCATGAAAACACACAGAGAAAACCTGCTAAAGAGAAGATTGATTTTTAAGTTGAACAATAGATAATGTAAATAGTTTGCTGCTCTATAATACTAATTTTTCCCTTTTCTGAGAGGTGCATATAGGAGTATTTGCAGGCATGCACTTACCCACAGCATGTTTAACACAATGCAATCACATTGAAATGAAGAAGGAGAAGCTACTACAGAGATCACAGGTGGGGCGGGGGGGGAATGCATCTCACCTATTTATTTGTGGCTCAGAGAGATCCGGAAAGCACAAATTTAAACCTGATACAAGTGTGTTTTGCTTGGGTTTGTTTATGGGGTTGTTTGAGGGGTTGTTTTTCTAACTTCAGTATGATATTATTCAAATCAATTGATAGAGATAGGCTACTCCTACTTTAGTTTTGAATGGTGTCATTAACATTCAGCTCCACAAATTTCATTCTCTTTTAGCAAAGCAAAAATGTCCTTCCTACACAGAACAACTCAACAACACCTTGTTTGGTTACTGCCACTGGTATCTTTGTAGACACAAGCCCAGGTGGCCTTTGTGCCTCCTCTCAATGTTATTTGCACATTAGAATATTCAAGAAATGCAGACTCACACCCAAGGACAGCAGTGCACATCTTGTAGAATTTATTGGGGCAGAACCATTTCAGTCATCATTTGTCCTTGCTTACAGGTGGTTACATTACCTCTTCAGCTCTGGTTGCTCTAGCAAAGAGAATTGCCTATCAGTTGCTTTCTATTATGTCAGATGCTCTGGGCACCCTCAGTCACACACATCAGTGAGAGACAGTTATAAGTGTGAAGATTTTCCTTATTCATTTGAAATATGAAGGCTTGATCTATGGCTTGATTCCAGCCACTGAGAGGATTGAAGCTGAGCCTATTTCATGTCTGCCATTTCTCTCCTCTGACCAGACTGAAAAGGATGAGGATAAAACACTGCACTCTGCTTCACTAAACCTGTCAAGCAAAATGCCCCACAGCAGGAATGCTTCAAGAAACTCTGAACTTCTGCAAAGCACAGCTCTTCCCCTAAGATGCACCTCACTTCATTTTTGTAGTGATTTCTAATTTGTTTCATTATTCCTGGCAAGGCTGTTACAAAACTCAACACATTATCATAGATTCCATATAAGCTTCCACAACAACGCGGCTAATTTTGTGCTCTAGCCCCTCAGACATTTTCCCTTAACCAATATTCACAACTTTTTTCTTGGATTCTGTTTTCTAAAACTTCTCTTCACCATACAATGTCAAGGTTATGTATTCTTCAGGTCACCTGAATCTCAAGTGTTCACACTAGTTCCCCTCTGTCTGTCTGTCTGTCTGTCTAAAACTCTTACAGAGATCTCTCCTGCCTCTTCCCACCAAGTAGTATGAAAGAGCAGGCAGAGGCTGCAGAAGATGCTGACTTCTCAGCCACTACTTTGTTTTCAAAGACTAAGTGACTATTATTTTTCATTCATCACCCAAAGAAAATCACATCCATACACATTTACCAGCAGGAAGAGTACTACTGAAATGCATGAAGGTTACACGGACCGCTACATCTACCCAAGATGATACCGTTTCCCTGTTGCCTTCTGCAAGCCTTTGACTTCCGTCCTTTTTTCTAACTTCTTCCCTGTATGAGGGTATTTCCCTCTGTGCTCCCCCTGTTTTATGACAATGTGACACATTCCAAGAGATTAAGGATGTATTATCAGGCTCTTTCCCTTCATCTTCCCCACTGGTTCCTCATCCCTAGAGCTGTTTTCAGCCAACAACCTGCTGAGACTTTCACCCGCAGGCTGCTCCATCTCCAGCGCACTTCGCTGGAATTTGCTCCCTATCTCTACTTGAGAAGTGCTGAGCAGCACAACTTTCTCAGATCTCTCACCTTTGCATTCACGCAGCTTTGGAGGCCTGGTCCTGAGGCACGTCCTCCTATGGTGCAATACCCACCCTCTTCAGACTCACACCTTGCAGACCTCCCTCCAAGAAAGGGCTCGTCTCACTCACAGACCTTACAGACTCAGCTGGTCCTGTGGTGGAGGAGAATATTTAGAACATATATTACTGCTATAAATTGTAGATCGTTAAAAGAGAAGGAACCCTGTGGAGATATCTGAAATTTAAACTCAAATAGGCAGCAATCTAAAATAAACTACAGCTGGTGTTTCAGCTTTGATTCTGCTGCCACCAAAGGCAAATGGCACGATTCCCATTGATTCCAATTAAATCATAGACTAGGTCCTCTTCTTACTTGTCTTCCTTTTTCAGGTTTCTCTCTGTGTTTTTCAGTAGCAAGTTTTCCTGCAATATGTTGTGTCTTTCATGATCATGAAAATTTTTCAGAGACATCCACACAAGTGCAAACCCTGGCACTATTTTCTAATAAAGAAAGCGGGTGAGATTGTTTTCAACTCCCCTAATTAGTATCATGGAAGAAAAAGCAGCACGGTTTTGTGCTCATGGTTTAGTTGGTTTTAATTTGCTCTATAATCTGTCCCAAAGTCCAACATACTTTCTGCACATTTCTCTGCTTAACAGAACACTCTCTCAGAACACTATTGACATAGCACAAATGCTGAAGTGCAACTGTGACCCACTTTGCCATGAGATGTGTGATTAACCCTTACGAATCTAGCTTGACCTTGACGTGTCTTATCTCAAAACGAAACCTTGAGTCTTTAGGCTGCACTTTGCACAGTATGTCCCAAGGAAGTCACGCTGATGTGTGACATTCCTGCATTGGTGCCACCGTTCTTCAGAAACATCATTGCCACAAGCTACACAGGTCTTTGCTTCACTCTCCATCCTTACAAGGGGTCTTCCAGTTTACATTTCCATGGTGCTACAGAGTGTGGTACCCCGTCTGCACTGTGGGCAATTCAGTTTTGAGACATATGGAGGTAAAGTTTCAGGCTGACCAGCTTCTGCGCTTTGCTGGATTCACAGTCTTCTTTCTTGGAAGCTGTTACCTGCTGTCCTTGAAACCCTGGCCTTCCTGGTTGCAGAGAAAAGCCTGAAAACAGAGAATCTTAAAGTATTTTGAAGTGTGACTCATGACTTTTTGCCATGAAGGGCACATACTATTGCCTCTTTTCAACTTCCCTTTGACTCTTTGCATGCAGTCGCACCTGCAGATGTTTAGGGAGGAGTGCTAGTGCTCACGCGCCCTACAAGCAGCCTCTGTGTATGCAAAAGCCAGCACCCGGCTGCACAGGTGTCACTATTCCCAACGGGCGGGTGAAGGGGTTCTGCTTGATGGGCACACATGTGCACAAGCGGTGGCCCTTTTGGGCAAACTAATCTCTAAATATCACATTTTAGCCAAGTGCCGTAGCTTCTTCCCTGCATTCCTTTCACCACAGGGTGTTGAAGGTCGTTTCATAGCGTTAGATATACAGGTGTCTAGATCAGATTTTCTTTTCCCTCTTGTACTATATGACGCTACTGTATCAGAGCTTATAGTTCTGATGGAGACAGGGATAAATTTGTCCTCTTTTGCTCAACAGTGTTTTTAAACTTGTAGTTGTGAATGTTCAGGCTAAGATTAGATCCATTTCCTACATGTGTACCCAAGCCAGCAATAGGGTACAAAGAGCCTCCCAGAAACAAATTAGTGTCCACTGGACACTGAAAAATATATAAATATTAAAATGTCAGTTTGTACTCACTTCTCCCCTTCATTTCTGCCTCTTTTGTGTGTGTGTTACTGTATTTCTTGCATTACTTAGAGATCAGGCCAGTCCTTATCCTCCCACATGTCCTCCTTCTTTCCTATCTTCTGCCAAGCTCTCTAATACAGTCTTCTCCTGAATAAAATGATGGGAGGGAGGATGACCTCTGCTTGTGAGCACGACTCTGATAGCAAAGGGAAACAAGGACAACAACACAAGCCAATCTTCTCTTTGTGACTGTACCTCAGAAGGGGCCATCTTGGGGCAGGAAATGCCTCAGTGGTTTTGTTCCACACAGCAACATCGAGCACCGGATCTCAAAAAAAACAAGAAAAAATTGTATCATTCTGAGATTGCTGCAGAGAGAAGGATGGAGGATGCCAAGGGGAGCTGGCACAGGACCCTAACTGGGTGGAGCAGGCAGG
This sequence comes from Rhinopomastus cyanomelas, assembly GCA_013400115.1. Taxonomy (NCBI): domain Eukaryota; kingdom Metazoa; phylum Chordata; class Aves; order Bucerotiformes; family Rhinopomastidae; genus Rhinopomastus; species Rhinopomastus cyanomelas. The sequence continues at coordinate 141,049 of VXBP01008404.1, read as the reverse complement.
TCTTACTTGACTCCTTGGGTTGCTGCTGCCACAACCCCCCCCACCCATCACCAAGTCTGCTTGTTCCCTTTGTAATCTCCATATCTCCAGCCTGCACACCCACCCTGGATGGCACCTCAGGAAATTAACACCGTAATTGGTGCTCAGGCTATCTGTCAGGTATAAACAATGCTCTTGATGAGGGTAATTTTCAGATGAGCTGAGATAAGTCTGTTGTGTTTTACTCTGACCTTCCAAAATATTTAAAGCAAAGCTTGGTTCTAGTGTCTACCACTGAGATTGCTCAGGGCATTCAGGGGAGAACCAGCCCAAACAAGGAGTTCTTGGCATTCTCTGGAACACATGGCCTTGCCCCACAATTGCTTGGTAGGCCAGGCAGGGACTCTCTGGCCACTCTGTCCTGCAGCTGCCTTGCAAAAACAGCATCCCTGACTTCTCAGTGTGCTGGAGTCGAGTAATCTCACACCGCCAAAAATCTTCTTAATTTAAATCAGTCTTAAGACAGAGTTTTATAAAATGTACCTACAGAACCATCAAACAGCTCTGTCATTTTGCCTCAGAGATGGCAGAAAGTGTTTGCTCCTTCTCCAAATCAAAAGGCAGGAGCTCTGTTCCTCCAACAGTCATGTGCTGGGACTCTGCTTGCAGAAGACTTTCTGCAAGGTGGCAGCAAGTTTTTTAGTTTAAGCAGATCACTCAACACCCTTTCAGAGTAGTACAGAGGGAGCACAAATCCTAATTCCTCCTCGGACCATTTCATCAACATGACACCAACACCACAGCAGCCCCAGGGGAACCTGGCCAAAATGGTCTCAGCCATCTTCAGTATAAGGCTGTCCAAAGAAACCATCACATCAGATACCTTTAATAACAATGCCTCTGACTAAGATAGCACTTCTCATCAGTAAAGCAAAGGTAGCTAAGTATCATTACCCCATACAGATGGGGAAAACCAGACCCGCTGGGCTAAGTGATTTGCCTGCAGCTCCGCAGCACCTGGCAGACCTCAGAACAGAAAACAGGGCCAGGGCCATGTTGTGCTAATTCACAGCAGAGAGCCTGTGCACCCCACCTGCCTCAGTGAGGTTACAGCCTGCTTGTTCCTCTGCCTGAATGTGCTGAATGTGAACCCACAAATTCTTTTGCCTGCAGACAGGATGAAATATAAATTTAAATGTTTATTTTTGCCATTAAGTATGTTCCACCAACCTAGTGCCATCATAGAGTATACATGAACACAAAGCAAAACAGAATGCTGAAAATTAAAGGGGCTGAATTCAGCGAAGCCAGTAGCTGCATTCAGAGAAGTAGCATATTTGTGATTATAGAGTTTTGTTAGACACATTTTCAAGATAGCATCTGATTTGTACAACGCAGTTAAAATGAATGGTTAGGCTAATCAGTGTAAGGGTTTAAATAGCCTAAAGTACATTAGCATAATCACTTGTGAAGCACATGTAGTTTATAAATGAATTAACAGCTACAAATTAGAAGAGATGTCTGCTTTTTAAAGCATCTGTCCAGTTTAAAGGAAAGCTGGGCATTGGGATTTTCAGATGCTCCCAGTCCGTGTGCTGTGAAAATGCTGGCTTGCACCCTCTACTTGCCCAGCCTCCCGTAGGACTCTAGGGGCAGCTCACAGAAGATACAACTCATTGCATGAATGAAGCCTTGCAGACCCCACTACTGAACCTCACTTTGTATGTTATGTTGTGTGGGGTTAAACTGTGACAGGTTTTTGAAGTACTTGTACCTTTACAGAATTTAGAAAATGTGTGTTTTTATTAATAGAATGACTATACAGACCTGTTGAGTCTTCTGGTGTTCTCACTCTGTGTTCCTTAACTGCATCTCTTTCAAATGCATAAAGCAAACAAGGGTGACACTTTCACTGCTCCATGAGGTCAAGTGACCTGACTGCCCAGCTGAGGAAGAGAAGTGCCTATATGGTTGCTCTGCAGTCAGTGAAGGAGTCACCTTCAACGTATACTGATAAAATCCCTCTGGAAAGACTTTCTGCGGCCCGACATGGAATCATAGAATCATTAGGGATTGGAAGGGACCTCGAAAGATCATCTAGTCCAATCTCCCTGACACAGCAGGATCAGCTAGACCAAGTCATAGAGTCAGTCAGGGTTAGAAGGGACCACAGGATGATCCCGTTCCACCACATGATAGCCTCCATCGAACACACAAAGGTCCAAACACGATGAGTGTCCAGATGTTTCATTTCATATTAGAAAATTAAGCAGTTGATATTCTTGCAAAAAGCAACACTGAAAAAGTCAGTAAGAAATGCCCACTGAGAATGAGGGACACAAAACGGAGATCAGGAGACAGAGCCAAAATGAAGAGAGGTACTTCTCAACAGAGCTGGTAGTTAAATGGAGAGGTCCTTGCCAAAGGATATTGTGAATAGTCCCTGGTCTCAAGAAGCAGTTACGCAAATTCACAAGACAGGCAACTCAGGTACTAGACACTGACTTCTGTGCCTTAGGAAGGAAGGAAATTTACAGGAAAATATTCCTGTTCTTGCTCTGTACATCCTTCCCTAGGCATCTGGTTGACCAGTACCAAAAGACAGAGCTGGACCAGCCATGTTATGTTCTTGTATTTTTTTACTACACTGGCACACACGTGAGTTAAGAACTGCATTTTCCAAAAGGGAAAGCAAGGGAGAAAATTCTATCCCAAGGAGGCAGGATGTTCCCTTAGTGCTGCACAAGGTTGATGGAACAAGCTCATTAACTTTCTCTTCCTTAACATCCACCCTACCCATGAAGCGTTCTGGCAATGGGTGTGTTGGGGCTGTGGTAAACACTTCTTGCCCTATTCCTGCCCATCACAGATGACTCATAGCCTTGATGGAGAAGACCAACAGGTTCATTAGTTCTGCTCATGCTACAGTTTCACTGTGGGTAGTTGTCAACCACTGCATGTACAGCAAAAATTGAGTAAACACATTGCCTTTTGGCTATACTAATACCACTCTTTTTTTCCTACGAAAAGATACCAATAGATTCAATTTAGCCCTACATATACACTAAGTCATCAAAAGTGAATTTGCCTTGTAGCACAAGGGTCCTGATCACTGCCTTGCAGTGGTTCCCAGTCAGTCAGGAAAGTAAAAAAACAAAGGTATCCATCTAAAATACAAATCCAGCCTTCTAGCTCAACTCCCTAGTAAATTTACTGCTATTTTCATTTAGGCTAAGGGCAGCCCAGTCACTGCTCACACTGAGAGGTATTAAAAATACTTCCCCCAGTTCTCAGAAAGAGAATAATCTAAAGTCACAAACTAACTGAACTGAAAAAGATAAAGAAAAAAAGAGGAAGCCTTAACATGAAGAGCTATTATTATGTCTTCTCACATTTTGCAGTAGCTAAAAGCATGAGCTGTATATATAACTAATGCACCACCCACCCAAGCAAAAATCACTTGCTTGAAAAACTAAAGGCGTTGCCTGTCAGAACTCATCTTCTCCCATTCAGTCTCCATCACATATTTTCACTCCTGTGATAAATTAGTCCACTACTCAGGTGATTCTAGCATTTCGCATTTAACACAGGACACTCCAGAGGAAAACTGTCAGTGCTTTCCTCAACTCACCAGCAGGCTGAAACCACAGGGCATCTAGGACTCAGCAAAGTAAAACTGAAATGTGAAGGTAATGGGGTGAAAGTTTGAGGCCTGCCCTCCACTTGCACTCACTCACACACATAAATGTTTCCATCCCGGCAGCTATAAACACTGTTTACTATCAAACACCTGCAGCAGATTTCCAGTGCTCTCATGCTGGCAGCCTAGGTTAGCGTGTAACCTGTTTTGTATGCTAGGACACGGCAGAAACCTGAGAGCGCCCTGGAGGGTTACAGTTTGTAGGTGGAGCTGCCTTGTCACATCTCTCTTCCTATTATTCTCATTTCTCTCTTTCTCTTCCAACATTAAAAATGTTCTTCTCAGTGCCAGCACTGGCTTTTAAGCACAGCTAAGCTGTTGAATCACTGAATCATTAGGGATTGGAAGGCACCTCGAAAGACCCTCTAGTCCAATCCCCCTGACACAGCAGGATCACCTAGACCAAATTATACAGACACTCAGGGTTAGAAGGGACCATAGGATCATCCAGTTCCAACTTCCCTACCATGGGCAGGGACACCCCACCCTAGATCAGGCTGGCCAGAGCCCCATCCAGCCTGGCCTTAAACACCTCCAAGGACAGGGCCTCCACCACCTCCCTGGGCAACCCATTCCAGGCTCTCACCACTCTCACAGTGAAGAACTTCCTCCTCACATCCACTCTAAATCTACCCATCTCCAGCTTTGCTCCATTGCCCCTAGTCTTGTCACTACCTGGCATCCTAAATAGTCTCTCCCCAGCCTGTTTGTAGGCCCCCTTCAGATACTGGAAGGCCACAATAAGGTCACCTGGGAGCCTCCTCTTCTCCAGACTGAACAGCCCCAACTCTCTCAGTCTGGCCTCATAGGAGAGCTGCTCCAGCCCACTGATCATCCTCGTGGCCCTCCTCTGCACTCGCTCCAGCATGTCCACATCCTTCTTGTAATAAGGGCTCCAGAACTGGACGCAGGTGGGGTCTCACCAGAGCAGAGAGAGGGGAGAATCACCTCCTTCAGCCTAAGCCATAGCCATTTTCGGGTGTACTGAGGCAGACACTGCAGCCACTGAAAAGGAACTCAGAAAGATACAGAGACACCTCGCAGTCAGTAAAATCGTGTCTTTGCACCAGCATCTTGCAGTTTGAGCTCTAGAAACACGCTTACAAACACAAAGCGCAAACCAAGGCGTTTTTGAGTGCAACAGAAGGATACTTCATCTTTTTGTGGAAGGATGGCACAGTCTGTGAACAACTACACTCCTGGAAGTGGAGACAAATTCTTGGAATTTCTTTGAATTGTAAAACAAGGTTGAGAATTTCTAGACAAGACTCCAGACACTCAAAATACTTAGCAACTTCACTGATGGTTTTACAGGGATATTCCAGTAGATCTTGGACCTCAGCTATGCATCATTACTAACACCAGGCTACAGAACAGGTCTTCTTGCTAGTTCTGCTGCTTTCAGAATCTCAAAATGAGCCCAAGCTTGACACAGTTGACCCAGCTTCTAACTTTCATGCAAAAGGACATTACTATTCTCTAAGATAATGTCATGCACTATTCCTGGACCAGGTCACCTTCTCAGTCATCTCCATCATGTCCTTATGGTGCACCTTGATTCTCCCTTAACAGCCCATCACAGAAATCTCTGTACAGGGGGCTAAGAAGCAATTTAATAATTTCTAGGGCAACTGTTTCTGCAGCACACTCAATATATAAGAGCCCAGGCTCCAAGGGAGAGTTTTAATAAATATCAGGACTGAGTTAGAAAAGGAATACACTTCAGGAACAAGATGCTGTATATATTTTGCAGCTTGTAGCTGAGATCAGTGTTAATATGTTGACATACATTAAGCGCTGGCATTCAAAATGGACAGAATAAAACATTCCAGAAGATCTCTTCTGAGAGGAAATATTTGAATCTGCTCTCCAGTGCTTCAGTGCATAATTGCATTCAGGTATTACGAAGTTTGTGAAGTTCAAAGCCATTCCAAGCCTTTGCCAGGTCACAAGCAGCTATGGATGTGATCACACAGTAGAAGAAAATTCTGATCCAAGACTTGATCACAGACACAGCTCCATTCAGCACAGGAGGGCATTATTCCTTGTGGATATTTTTGCCACACGGAGACGTTTCCTGGATTTGGGGTACACAGGAAGGCCTATGTGCAATGGAGTCCTTCAGAAAAGTGGGGTTTGATTTCCTCATGCTGTTTTTTCTACCTTTGTTATGGTATAAATTTAACGCTTTTAAATCATGCAAACGCATCTAGAGCTTGCGATGGGTGTATGTTTGAGAAATCCAAAAATAAAATAACGTAACGCAGCCAAATACTTAATTACCAACATGTGCATCTGTTGTCAAACCATACGCTAAGTGAGTGGCACTGCTCATTAGTTCTGCTTTCAGGAGCTACCAGGCGTTCGTGTCATCACTACCAAGAGTCTTCTGAGTCTGAATCATCTCCGGAAGGGACAGATTCTGTCACTCATGCAGTCACTGTTAACAAGAACACTGATGGCATAGCAGGTGTTTCCTCCACTTCTCTAAACCTGGAAAGGTTCTGGCACAGCTTCCCTCCAATTTTCCCTCTTCAGAAAGGAAAAACAATCTTTCTCTCCTGGCTCACACAAACAGGCAGACATGTTCCAGTAACCCAGGTATTTGATAAAATTGCTCTTATTCTCTCTGTTTCCTGCAACCCTCTGTGACTATCATGATGTGCTAGATTCTTAGAAAAGACTGCTGGTTTATCCAGTTCAATCTCTTTTCATACAATAAAACTCGAGGCCCACAGAAATAGAAGGGGGTCTGTGATCCACAACAGGAAAAAAGATCTGCCCAGCGTTTACCTGACTGTTTATCAGTTACTGACTGATAAGCCCTTCAAACCTTCAAGGGCATCTGATGTTCTGAAATGGACTCAGAATTCCCTGCACTCTGTCCATATCAAGCAAATGCCATCTGGGATCCAAACCAAAGAGAAGAGCACCTCTATCAAAAAACAACACTCAGGTGCCAAATAACAGTAGTGGAGGAGAAAGGATCTGAGCAATCCCAAGTATGGGTCACAACCTGGTGAGATGCTACAGCTAAAGCTTTATAAAACTGGCTGCTCCTTACAGCCTGAAAACCCCACAGCCTTGGTTAAGGAGCACAATGCAGCCAGAGACTGAACTTAGCAATATCCTTTCTGGGGATTGCCCAGAGATAGGGCTGACCCCCATGGCTTGCACAGTCAGTGTAGCCTCCTGTGGTTTAAGGTGGGCTGCAGAAGGGCACCATTTGCCTCACACCTCATTACGACTACTCTCTTTGGCAGCTAGGTGTCTACCATGGTGTCTAAGAGCTGATCCAGCCCAAACAGGGGATGGTGCAGAGAACCAAGGAGCTGGGCTTCATCCCAGATGGGTCTTTGCTAGATGTCAGTTAAACCCCAGCCCAGTCCCACTCATCTATGCCACACAGCCTCTGAGCCAGCTAGTCATGACTTAGGTCTCTTCTCTCATCTGTGAAATGCCTCATGGCCATACATGACCCTTTTTATGCAGAGCAAAACTTAGCAATTGTCCAACACTGAATGAGGCCAAGCCCAGACCCTGGTTGTGGCATCTGTGTGGGCACAGAAATTCCAGGTTGCACCCAGATTGCTGTTGGAGAGCTGGAGAGGGCAGAGATTCTTTCTCCCTCCCTCCCTGTGCCCCACTTTTCCTCGCAGCAAAAAGGCCAAACTGAAACCTTTTTTTCAGATTGCTGAAGATGGATCAGGCATCCCTTTTAATTCATAATCAAATACACATTTTCTTTTCAGTACAGTGGCTCCCAAAAGCCAAAGCTCAAGTTGGAGCAATGAAACCCACATGGCTTAAATCACCAGTGGGACACCTCTGGTGCTGATGCTGACGTGCCCAGCTTTGACCTGTTCAGGGCTCGGATAGTACTGGGCTCCCATGCTCCTCTCTGCAAGCTTTCCTGTTTCTGCCAGCTGCAGCAACCAACACTGCCTACAGCAAACATGTCACATGTAGGCAGGTCACTAAATATCATGTCCAAATGCAACACAGGAGCAGATGCCATTAAAAAAAATCCTGTTGATGTAAGCACTATGCTTTTACTTCCCCAAGTCTGACAAGCCTCCTACACAACTAGCAGCAAGCAGCTATTTCCCATGTAATAGCATCAGCCTCCAGCAATGTTCACTTGCCCATTCTTAATCCTCTCTGCAGCTCTTCCTACCATCCCATGACAGATCCCTTCTCTACCTTTCCACAACTGCCCAGATCTCTCTCTTTCTACATCTGGCTCTTTCCATGTCTGGCTTTTAGACTATTCTCCCCTTCTATTCATCAACATTTTTGAAGTTTATCTACAATTTGACTGACAACCTTCTTGGTGATAGAGAGAGGAAGAAGGGGGGGAACATGCTGCTCAGCTGGCTTTCACAAGCTTGGGCAGCTCTAGCTGAACTCCCCATCTCTCTGCCAAGAACAGTCTAAATAGGAGCACCAGAAACATCTTTTCATGTTGTTTGCATTCATATTTTTGGAATCTTCATATACACACTTGAAATTGCTTTAAAAACATGAGAAAACAGAGGGAAAGGGTTGGCAACCCTGTGAAGCTCAGACTGTATCACGCACAGAACTGTCATAGGGAAGCATCATGAGGGTCTAAGCTATCTGTATCAAAGGCCTATTTTCCATCGCTTGGTTTAATAACATCGTTCTTAAAACAAGACTGCTCTTGGCCTTTGGACTGCAGAAAATATTCCTGGTGTTGCTCATTCTAGGAGACATCTCTCAACAGTGTACATGTTCTTGACAAGGATGAGACCCTGTTCTCTTGAGGTATATCTAAAAGGGAAAAAGCCAGACCAGGATGAAAAGGACATACGTCCTTCTTCCCTTTCCAGCTTCTTTCCCAGGGAGGTTCTCTGCAATGCCCCTGGCTTGCAGCCTGCTCAGACCATCAGACCCAAAAAACATCTCAGAATTTCACTCCGTATGTCTTAGCCTTGGTTCTGTAATCATCAGAGATTTCCTGTGTACTTCTGAACCACCAGCCTTGACATCACAGAATCATAGAATCATTAGGGGTTGGAAGGGACCTTGAAATATCATCTAGTCCAATCCCCCTGCAACAGCAGGATCACCTAGACCAAGTCGCCCAGGAGCACTCAGTCAGCAGTTTGAAGGGCAATTAAAGCTAGCCAGATTCCTGAAGTTTTCCTTCTCAACCTTTGGCTTCTATCAACATGGATTGACTCTAAATACCATCTTTCAAGGAGGAGAGTCTGGGTTTCAGTCTAGTTTTCTGATGTCCAAAGCAGACAACAAACCAGGATACGAAAATTTTAGGTGTAAGACAATTGGAGATACTCCACATGCTAGAGGTGGGGACAGGCACAGAATGGGGTTTCTAAGCCTTGGACCTAGGACTCTGATTCACAGGTTCATGCCACCTTCTCCTCCTTTCTCCAACACATGATGCAGCAGAAGAGCTTCAGCCGGTTCAGTGGGGGTGTAAAATAAAAGTCCTAATGAAATAAAGTAAGTCCCCTCCCCCAGCACAGTCTATCACTGGTTATCCTTAGCTTGGGTCTGTGTCTCCAATATGATGATCACACCCATCTCTATGCCTGAACTCCAGTCTGGATACAGCCAGAAGGTCCTCTTTGAGTCAGTCTCCACAGCAACTTGCAACCGCAAGTAAAAAGCTTCCTTACAATAGCAAACCATAGGTTTTCAAGCATAAAAGGAAGTAAAATAATCTGTATGAGTAATCTAGATATGTATGCACACTTCAGGAGGGAAAACAGATAAGAATCTTTCAGGTGAATTACAGTGCATGGGCTTGCAGAGAAATAATGTGTCTTGAGTCTATAACCATTTCATGATTTCATTTGCTTTCCTGGCCAAGGAATGCTGGTTTTTATTTTTCTGTAGTCCAACCTTTACTCCTAGCTTCTAGATGGGCTTTTGCATTTTAGTTATCCCAACAGGAGACACCATATGCACTCCAGCTCACTTTGCATTTCAGACATTTCTCAGGCTCTTACTTGTCCCCTTAAATTTATTAGAATCATAAAGGTTGGAAGTGATCATCTACTCTACTGTCACCCTGACTCCACTATGGCCACTAAATCATGTCCCCCAGAGCCACATCTACTCATTTTTTTAACACCTGCATGATGGCAACTCCACCACCTCCCTGAACAACCTGTTTCAATACTTCATCACTCTTTCACTGAAGAAATTTTTCCTAATGTCTAATTTAAACCTTCCCTGGCTCAACTTGAGGCCGTTCCCTCTTGTCCCATCACTACTGATATAGAAGAAGACTGACCCCCACCTCTCTACAACCTCCTTTCAGGTAGTTGTAAAGATCAATAAGGTCTCCTCTCAACCTCCTTTTCTCTAGGCTAAACAACCCCAGTTCTTTCAGTTGCTCCTCTTAAGAGCTGTCCTCCAGACCCTTCAGTAGCTTCATTGCCATTCTTTGGACCCACTCCAGCACCTCAATGTCTTTCTTGTATTGTGGTGCCCAAAACTGATCATCTCTCTAGTTCTGCTGGTCACTCAATTTCTGATGCAGGCAAGGATGCTGTTGGTCTTCTTGGCCACCTGGGCACACTGCTGGCTTATGTTCAGTTGGCTGTCAATCAGCACCCACAGGTCCATTCCCACTGAGTAGTTCTCCAGCCATGCATTCCCAAGCATGTAGCATTGCATGGGGTTGTTGTGACCAAAGTGTAGGACCTGGCACTTGGTCTTGTTAAACCTCATACAATTGACTTCAGTCCATCAATCCAGCCTGTCCAGATCCCTCTGCAGAACTTTCCTACCCTCCAAAAGACAGACAAAATCACCCAGTTTGGTGTCATCTGCAAACTCACTGAGGGTGCACTCAATTCCCTCATCTAGATAATTGATAAAGACGTCAAACAAGACTGGCCCCAATACTGAGCCCTGGGGAACACCCCTTGTAACAGCCACCAGCTGGATTTAATTCCATTCACCACAACTCTCTGGGCTCAGCCATGCAGCTAGTTTTTACCTAGCAGAGTCCACCTATCTAAGCCATGATCTGTCAGCTTCTCTAGGAGAATGCTGTCAGAGCCTGTGTCAAATGATTTGCTGAAATCTAGGTAAATAACATCCACAGCTTCTCCCTCATCCACTAGTTGGGTCACTTGGTCGTAGAGTCTCCATTTGGGGTACTTGTCGGCGATTGGTCTCATGCCCATGTTTAGCCTTAGATGGAGTTTACCACCCGCTTTGGGCTGCATTCCCAAGCAACCCAACTCCAAGAAGCCCGCTTGAACTAGAGTGGACTAGATGATCTTTCAAGGTCCCTTCCAATCCCTAGTTATCCTATGATTCTATGATTCTAAAGGGTGATGTAAAACTTACCCTTGGCTTCTGTCGCAAAAGGCAGCCCAGTTCAGGAGATCATGACTAACGCATTTGATCCAATCATCCATAGTATTGAAAAGCTTTTTTTCCTAAGATGATGAAAAGGATATAGACTCAGGTCTCCCCGCTTGCTTCATGGGAATGAGGAGAGCTTGAAAATGAATGACATGATCTGCACTTTTCTAGAAAGCAGTGGGTTTGGGTTGGGGTTTTTTTCATTTCTTTCTCAAAGATGCTAAAAACGACTATAATTGTACATTTATTACAATATTTTGAGTTGTTTTTATGTGTTATCCATTCTTTCTTCTGTAAAACAAGATCTGTACAGAAAATATGATAAAGTCATTTTATGATTCCTATTCACTGCTACTAATTTCACTTGCTGACAAATTGAATTCCAGTCCTCTGAGTCAGCCTCTAATTTCGGATCATCATCCCATTTTCCCAGTGTTTTGTTCAATAAATACACTTGTATGTGTAACTACACACAGAAACCTACAAAAGAAATTACATGACACTCTCTGGGTTTGCAAATTAGAAGAAACTACTTCTTCTGTAATAAGTTATTTAGGTTTCATAATCAGTTTCCATCCTATTTGCCAAAGCTATACCATTACCAAACTTCTGTTGCCTTCTGTATGCATTTTATTCACTGAAACCCACTTCCTTGCTTTTGAGTTATTACAGCCCAAGAGCTTGGCTGTGTCTGGAAATGACAGCTCAGAGAAGTGCCCTGTGAATGCATCTGCATTGTGGTCCATACACACACTAGTCTGACCCTTTTACTCTTCACGCACCACGCAGCCAAGCATGCAGCCTTGCACTTCCCACGGTGCCGAAGGACTGCGCGGCGCACTCTGCTTATTAATCAGCCAGCAATGGGCTGGGTGATCTGACCCGCTCCAGAAGGCAGTTCAAATCCTGGCAATGCTGTTCTGAAACAAATAAATAAAACATGAATTCAAGCCAAGAAGGAACAGTAGGATGTGGCTGAGAGTCATAGACATATGGGCTATCTGCACTAGGCAACCAAAGAGGGCCAGGGCATGGGCCCAACTACTGGCACAGTATCGCCCTGCTGCTCGACTGTCAGTGCAGTCCTTGGCACGGACTTGTCCCATGGCAACCAGCTCTCTCTCAAACAATGCCTTGACGCTTTTCAGCAATATCCTGGGACGGTTCCCAACACAGAATTTGAGCCAGCTTATTGGGTGAGAAAGGAAGAGAAATTATGGTCAAAATTCACTCCCTGACACTCCAGCTGACCTCAGAACTAGCAAACAGTTCTCTGGCCTGTCTTACTAGTGTAGAAGTAATATAGATTACTGCAATTCACTTAGCTCAGGTAAGTTTCCAGAATGGGCACTGCCTCTTGCTAGGACTGCCCCAACTGCTCCAACATAGCAGACTCAGTTCCTTCGTATTCTTTTGTTCCCCAAGATATTTCTGCAGGATCTATTTCCTATTCCCATCTTCATGCATTGTCTGGGCTGATTTTTAATTGACCAGAAAATTAGACAAATCATAGAATCATAGAATCATTACGGATTGGAAGGGACCTCAAAAGATCATCTAGTCCAATCCCCCTGCAACAGCAGGATCACCTAGACCAAGTCACACAGGACTGCATCTATTAGCACAGAGGACTATTTCGCCTTGATCTGGCCCTCAAACTGAGACTGTAGTTTGAATCTCCAAGTAGCAACCTACTATCTTAGCAAATTCTCCTAATGTCATGGTCATTCTGTCCCTGAATCTAAGCTTCTCCTCTTGGATTTAGTTCTAAATACAATAAGTACAAGCTGAGCTCACAGAATCACAGAATCACAAAACATCAGGGATTGGAAGGGACCTTGAAAGATCATCTAGTCCAAGCCCCTTGCAACAGCAGGATCACTTAGACCAAGCTGCACAAAAAAATATCCAGGCGGGTTTTAAACATCTCCAGAGAAGGAGACTCCACAACCCCTCTGAGCTCAGCAGAGGCAAGTTATAGGAAAGATAAAGATGCTGTTTAACAGAAAAAAACCTTCTGCTTAAGTTACTGCTACTTAGCAATTTCTGTTTCCAAAGTGCATTATAAACCTGACAATCTTCACAGCATCCAAGGCAGTGCAGTATATAAGCATTGTTATGTATCTTTTACAGATGAGGAAAACAAGATGACAAATTCACCTGCTAACTTCAAGTTCCTTGTTCTTTGAGCACTCACATTTCAAACAGAAACCAAAGATCACATGAAAAACATGGCTTTCATGTCACTTTTCCATGACACTATGGTGTCATAGGGTGGTGTCATACCACTGTCCTGACAAAAGTTTCCACCGCTTGACAGATGCTGAAAATACAGAACAAGTTACGGAAGGAACCAGGACAAGAAAACACCAGGAGTTCATAGAATCATAGAATCATTACGGATTGGAAGGGACCTCGAAAGATCATCTAGTCCAATCCCCCTGCCACAGCAGGATCACCCAGACAAAGTCATACAGTCAGTCAGGGTTAGAAGGGACCACAGGATCATCCAGTTCCAGTTGCTGGCACCCAGCCTACAGCTCGAACCACTGGACAGTGCTGCCTCTCATGACTAGAAAGATTCATAGCTCCAAGAGGAGAGAAGGTGAGCACTAGAGCAGAATTCTGCCTGCTAGAAGCATACAGGAAAAGAATAGATATGTATAAACACCTGGAGAAGCAAGTGGCTGCACAAACACTGACCAATAAAGATGAGATGTTTCAGTGGACACTGCCCAGGTATTTTAGCAAATCTGATCTAACAGGGACTTTCTCATAAAGAACCAAGGTGTAACAACATTGAATTTATAATAATTTTTAGAAAAGGCAGATAAGTCACTTTTCCTGCTTGGGTGCTTATTTTCCCTCTCTGCGGTTGTGTCCTTTCACCGCTCTTCTACCCTTGTCCCACCTCAGCCCCACAATCCTGCTTGACTCTGCTGCTGCCTTTACCAGTCCCGACACAAGAACATGTTTGCAACTAAATGAAGGTGAGCAACATAACCTTTCTGGGGACCTTCCTTCCCAGAGCTGCAACCTCTCCTGTGCTGCAGTCGTTTGCCTGCTCATGGAAATCATTATGCGCTGGTTGCAAACAAACATGAATAAATTAGAATAATATTCAAATAAGGGGAAGAAATAAAAGAGTTACAGTGAGAGAGACTAGGAAACCAAGGAAGAAGTGCTAATTAATTCAAACAGATTGATTTGCCCTGTTTGCTCAAAAAATTAATTACACCAAAAAAAAAAGTAAATGAAGAATTAAAAGCTCCCAATAAGAAAAGGCAAAGGTTTTTCTCTGGAATCTGTTATAAGTACCTGAAAAGGAATTGTGGCTAATTAGACATTATTTCGCATCAAAATGACCTCATATTATAATTACAGATATGCTAAATTACTTGGAAATAATTATAATGATTGGATATCCTCCATGACTGCCAGTCTGGGAGCTTTCATGTTCACATTGATTCTATCCACCCCAGTTTCCTTTGGTTGGAATGTGAATCTTTACCAGGTACCTAACCTGCAAAAAATCAGCGTTCTCCAAAACCTCCATCAGGCTTCACCTTTTTTAGACACTTAAAAGCACAAGAGACACAGATTTTCATATAATAAAACCATGACCTGGGCATGTGGCAGGTACCCAGGCACAGCTATTTGCACTCCATTTCCTAAGCAGGGCACTTGCAACACGAACAGATGTTATTGATTTTTTATCTTTACAACAAATATATCCCCAAAGATTCCAAGCCTCTAAAACATACTGCTCTAGGATCGAGTTTAATTTTCATCTACATATCACAAAATTGTTAGCCCAAGCTCTGACAAGAGTCAATTGGCATTTCAGCCCTATGGTCTGGCTCAGCGAATCAACTGAACTCCAACTATTTCTCTGGCTACAGCAAGAGAGGAAAGACAAGTCTAGCACACTGGGCTGCCAACATGTTGGGTTGTGTGATGTGGGTAACGAAATGCTAGTCATGCTAGAAAACACTTACAAAGAAGCTAGGTCAGAAAGTCAGGTCAATGGCAAGCTGAGACAGCAAGCAGCTACAGGACATCCTCCTGCATTTCAGCATCTTTCTAATCTACGTGGAGAGCCAGATGGATTGAGCTGCAGTGAGCAAAAGGCATCGAGATAAAAGTAATCCTGCATGCCCTGAAGTGCCACCTGACGAAGGGAACAGCTTCAAAGTTTCCAAAAAGCTTTAAAAAGGCACAAAGAATAAGGTATTGCACAGGTACAGCAAATGAGTCCAGCTGTAAATCTGTCTGGACAAAACAAATATAAAGTCTTCTCCAGAAGGACAGAAAATGACTGCATCATCCTTCCCATCAGTGTGGCAGCAAAGAGGACAAGATGGGCCACTTCATTTTCAGATAACAGCTAAGGATGTAATAAGGTAGGTACAGCAGAGGTAACTGGTCTCATAAAACATGATTACAAATCATCTCCTTGCCCAGTGTCCAGTTTTGAGCCTGTTTCACAAGACAAGGATATGAATCTTCCTGAGAGCCAGCATACAAAGACAGCTGGCTTTGTATAGAAGGCTTAGAGACGTTGGCTCTGCTCATCTGGAGAGAAAGCAGACAAGCAGAAATGGGATCCTTGTGAAATAGTTACCTGCTGATGTGACAATGAGGAGGATGCACTGGAGGATGAGCTCAAGGCAGAGCACAACTGTTACAAGCAGAACCCACCCACTGGTGGCTCCCACAATCATTAGCACAAAGCACAGAAGGGACCCTAGAAAGCTCTGGCACATTAGCGCCACCCAAATACTCAGCAGAAGTTCAAGTCCACACAACTAAAACCTGCAGAGGTGTCTGGGCACCTCAGTGTCTGTGCTCATCTGTGAATGGCAATATGCAGAATAAGAGGTGATACATCTTGTGAAAACACAGGCCAGTGTCTGAGCTGGGAGAAGGTACATTTCCCACATCCAGGCCCAGGGCCCCATCCACCAAGCCACAAGGCTGTGAGTCTCCCCACCGATATGTGTGACTGTCAGCACAGCCCAACCACAGCTGTCACATGCATTTCTAGCCCTGCTCCATACATCTTGACTGCTGCAGAAGCTGAGAAACAGCATTTTTAATACTTTGTGGTATTGACTTAACCATTCACTGTGCAGTGGCATTAGCACCCATGAATGATCATAAAATAAAGAAGAATAATTAATATTTAACTTTGCCAGAGGGATGTACTTAAGGCAGAAACCATGTTTTAGAAAGAGCAGCTGATAGTTGTCAGCTGGAGAGCAGGACTAATTAGATGCATCAGGCAGTGGTGGCACGAAGTTGAAAAACAGCTTGTCAACTCTGACATGACTTACAGCAAACGATTACATATAAAGATGCTTTGTTATACACTCACACACAGGTGTGTTCCTCATTTTCCAAATACTTCCTGCGCCTTTTGTTCCTTTTGTTTGCAGGTGCAAAGCAGATTTCCTGCTCAGAGACACACCGTAATTACATTCTAGGTAGAGCAGATGTATGGTCCACTTTTGGCACCCAAACCAACAAGGTGTTGAACACTGAAGCACCCTCCAGTCTCATTGATTTCAGTGAAAGACAGTCAACAACTTACAGGATCAAAGGCTTGATACCTGAACTGCGCAAGGAAAGTGATGTTGTAGCGAATGAGGCAACGAACCAGGAGGCCAAATTCATGTCTGTTGTAATGTCGGTTGACTGCAGCCAGACAGTTCATTGATCATAGCAAAGGATTTGCCCCAGGGTGTTTTAATTTAAAACAGATTGACATTAATCTGAAGAACAAATCACCCAAATCCTAAACTCTGATCTGATGCAAGTCAGATGCAATATGACAGCAACTCAATCTCCTGGGCAGCAGAGCTGCTAGCTTCAACTTCATACTCATTTCCAAACAGTGTCTGGAAGTTCTTGAATGCTGCTGGAATAGGCCCAGCAAGGAAAAATTTTTCTCAGGTAGAGGTACACATCTTTCATGACATGCAACAGCACCCAGGAAAGTGAGGGTCTCAGAGGGAACAGAATGCAGGTTCTGAAAAGGAGAAGAGGCCACTTTAGAAAGCAAGTGCTTGATTAGTGAAAGAGCAATACTAAGGATGAGAGGCAAAACAGAATCGTGTATTTGCAGGGACCAGTTAAAGTGCAGTCATAGAGTACTCTAAAAAGCTTATTAACTTACCTAGACAGATGAATACAAACTAATTGTTTGGACTGAGCTGCTCAGACAATAAAAATGTTTGAGATGTCCTGGGAGTAATTTAACGCAGTATTTGAGATGCCACAAAAACAAAAGGCAGGATTTCTCTCCATCCATAACAAAATCACACCAATACACACGCTTTGGCACCAGAGAATAGTACTGAAGGCTGCACGTAGCACCTGCAATACATCGCTTATATTTATAGTCCTAGTATAGTTTGCTTCCAAAGAGAAATTATATCCACAGACAGCATGTTTTGTTTCTCCTCATTACTCATATGCAAGAGTGAAAGATCTATTACAACACAGTCTTCCTTCCACTTGCTTTGATGAACTGCCTCAAAGGTCTCTGGGGAAACGGCTGCAAAGCCTGGGCCTTAAAGCTTAGGCTCAGAAAACAGATACTGGATTGCAAGAGCAGACTCAAAGGTCATTTTGGAGCAATGTGGGCAGCAGACTGCAGTGCCATTTTTAAAAGCAAAGGACACCACTGTGGTACAGGTGATTCCCCTCAAGCCCATACCTTCAAAAGGAAAACCTTAATAGATCTGCCTTTAGGGACAAATGTAAAAAGTTCAACCTGAAACTCTAACACCTGTTTTACAGAGACTTCTCCAGACTGTGTATTAGTTTAAAATTGCCATTCACCTCAGCACCATCTCTCACAATGATTTCTATGTCTGCTCAATTTTCCCAACAGCATGTTTTGCCCTGCTCTGGTTTTACAGCATGTCCGTCACTGTGGTATCTCAACACCTCCCTGCAGCATGACTCCCACTTCCCTGACATGCATTTGTGACACATTGATCTTTCTGTTTTGTCTCTTCTCCTGCCACAGATAAATCTTTATAGGTGAAAATAAAGACGAATATATGCAGACCATTTTTCAAATATGCATTTATACTTGAATCCATTATATATAACTTTTAAAAAATATGGGTTTTGATGTCGGCTATTATCTGTGCTTTCAGTACTGAAGGCAGAGTTGGAAATGCAACTTAGCAGAGTACCTATGTTTCTGGTAGGTCATGCATCTTACGGAAATGTATTCCATGGAGTTGTGTAGGAGCTTGAGAAACATTAGCAGAAGCAAAAAAGATAAATACCTTTTACAGAGCCTGAGATTACCAGGTGTTCATGCAACACACTTTGCAGATAAGTTTTGAGATCTCAGTGGACATAGCAGACATCCACATTTAACAGTGAGGAAAATAACGTCGTGACGAAAACCCAGCTGTGTACTTGGCACCTAGGTAACACTTTTGATCCACACAGGTGTGTGGTCACCCTGCTTTGCTGATGGTACTGACCTGGAGAACTTCAGTGCTTTTTCCTTTGTCATATGCCAGGCCACTGCAGGGTCACAAACAGAAATTGGGGCGCTGGGACACAGCCACATGCTCTAATTATGGGGCAACCAGCATCTTGCTTGCACAGACTTACGTGCATCTGCAAAGAGAGATGATTAACACACTTCCCATTGCGTTCTGCAAGCATGTAACTGCACTGCCAAACAGGCAGCACCTACACACCAGCGTGAATATTTCCTCAAACCTCTTTGTCTGTAGCATACTGCTGGCTGAGGTCAATTACTGCTTTAGAGAGAAAACTATCAAAAAAGGGCACTGCACTTCCTAGAGATAGAGGTTTCTATATGCACATCTGCACAGCATCCACTGCTTCCCTGAACAGTCATGGTATGAGTTACTGC
Organism: Rhinopomastus cyanomelas; assembly: GCA_013400115.1. Classification (NCBI taxonomy): domain Eukaryota; kingdom Metazoa; phylum Chordata; class Aves; order Bucerotiformes; family Rhinopomastidae; genus Rhinopomastus; species Rhinopomastus cyanomelas. The sequence continues at coordinate 122,090 of VXBP01008404.1, read as the reverse complement.
CATTACGTTTTTAATGCAATAGTTCCCATAGGAAACTGTTGATGAGGACTGGGACACAGATGAGCAGAAAGAGTATGCAGATGAAGGGCAGATCTCAGCCCACATATGAGTGCTAGTTCTTGTAGAAGCTTATCATTAAATACAGACAAATGATAAATCCTACCATCTTTAATAAAAGCTACTAAACCAAGAGGAAGACTGAATTTGAGGGAAGTGTTTTTTAAGTAAAGAACTTTCTACAGTGTAAGAAAGTATTTCAGATTTCAGATGTGGAAATCAACAAAGTCCATGGATACTACCAAGAACAACCAGAGGCAAAGCAGGTCTTTTAACTCCTTTCTCATGCCTGGATCTGAAAACCAGGTCTCTGAACCCCTACAGACGACACCACAGTGGGGAGGGTTTTTGACATAGGAACACAGGATCACCAGCTATTACAATGTTGTGGTGGCCTAAGAAATCAGCAAGGCTACTCTAAGGCCCCACAAACACTAAGTTTCACGGCAGTTTGTGCTGTCACGTACATCACTTGTGACTAGGAGCACGTATCCTGTGAGTTTTCACAGTCCGGCTCACTACCAGTAACTCATTAACTCAAATGCTTGCAACTGTCTGTCCATAACATTATAGTTTGACCTTGGGAAAGCACTCACCCCTCATTCTGTTAATCTATTAATTGCTCCTTGGCAGTGCTGATCTTCCTCAACTTCTCTGAAATGGAGAAACTACTTAGCAAATTCAGGCTTTACACAGCATTGTGCCTCAGATTCCCCACCAGAAAAGCAGACATAGTCATATTTACCTACCTCAGCAGGTAGTTTGGATGCTTAATTAATCCTCTTAAAGCTTTTTAAAATGTAGATAAGAACTTAAAAAAAAAAACCTTTAAATATAATTAGGTACAAAGAACTATTTTCCCAAGCAATAAATAGCCTGTTTGGGAGAATTCAAAACTTATCAAACCAGTCATTACTTTAAGCAAGACCCTTTGAATAGTTAATCTGCCCCGATGCTCAATTGGAAAACATTCAAAGGCAACAACTCACTCATGATTAAAACAACGTGATTTCTGCCATTTCTTTCCATTAAGTTCCGCCAAATTTTGTAGTTAACAGTTCAGCAAGGGGCTGTTTGAGCTTCTGAATACAATTTAACAAGAGATGGCCCAGTGAGAGTTTGGGTGCATAAGGAACTGCATCACTGAAACACTGCATTCCCATGTGCTATGCAAGACATGACCATGGGTGCTCATCTGGGTGACCAGATCAAGCGTTTGGTTAGTTAAAGTCATATGAACAGATTCAGCTGAAATCAGAAGAAGGACTTACATGTGCAAAGGGAGAGGGTTACAGGCTGTCATTCAGGTCCATGTCTGCTCTTCAGTGCAATCCTTTCCATCCATGAATTCTTGTCAATGGTGACAAGTGCAGAAGAGACACACAAGGTCCTTTGTGCCAGGAGAGGTTAAGAGGTTGTGGTGTGGAGGAGTATAAGGGCAGAAACTGTAATCAAGGGCATATGCTCTTCTAGAGCAATAACTTTTTGATTAGGTGTTTATTGTTTATTATTAATATCTAAATATTATTTAACACCTTCAGAAGTAACATCTCTGTGGGTATGGAGGTAGGACACAGTTGAGATGCAAAAGCCTTTGATAAAATTTGCTTTTATCACTCACATACCAGCACAAGATACGGCTGCGCAGAATTGTGAATATGAGACACAATACTAAAGGTTTGCTTAAGAGAAAAGACGGCAAGTGACTTTTGTTGGAGTAATAAGGGGGATTAACCTTGTAGTGCCTTAATGCATTGATCTAGAGTGTTTGCAAACAAGATGAAAGGATGCTTTACTACTGTGTATCCTAAAAGACAGAGACAAGGTCAGGCTATGTTATTCAGTGTATTTGTACTGTCAATGTTTGGGCTTCCAGCAACTTTGGTGACATTACAATGTGACAGAACTGTAGACATGACTTTCACCGATAGACTGAATTGTTGAAAATACAGTGCTCCGTGAAAGTCCATCAGAGAACCAATAATATAACAGGTAAGTGATTAAACGATGCCTGTATGTAGACATAAAAGCCCAACCTTCACTGCAGCAGAAGGGACATAACACCAGTGGGACCTGAGAAATCCACAATGCACCCCAGCAGAAGTCACTTGTGCAAGGCTAGGAGGACAGATTCTGGGTATCACTTTTCCATTCCTCTTCCCAAAATAATATGCGTTACATTTTAAACTCTAAAGAAGTCAGAAAGAAACCCCCTCAACTGAAAGTTGCTCAAGGAGATCCTGCCTCGAGGCCTGGCTGCCCTTCTTTCTGTTTCTGTTTGGTTTGAGCCCATGACACACCCTGTGACTTTTTAGTCATTTACACCCACTCAAAAGTGTAAAAACCTCCAGCTTTTCCTTTATGAATTTCACATCTACTTTTCAAAGGCATAAACGGTTCCACAAGGCTTGCAGCACTGAATACTCATGGCCTATATATTTCTTATTAGCTATTATAATATGTAAAAAATAATTTGACAGACTTTATTAGTACAAAGGTTAATTGGCTTTCTCTGACATATTTTCACTACCTACATCTCTGTCATAACATTATTTGCTTCATTAATTTCTAAAGTGGAACAGCTAAAACTCAGGTTATTGAAATAACGTGTCTGTGGCTGTGCTCCTGCACCACACTATCCGCTTGCAATTCAACTGATGAATCACCTATATTTCAAGCAAAGCCAGCCTTGCTTTTGGAGGAATGCCAGGAAAACAGGTCAGTGTTATCAGCTGTAGGCACTGTTCATTTCCCTTGCCATCTTCCAAAAATAGTTCTTTCCTGCAAGGAGGTATTAAGAGTTAAGATGACAGCAGCTGAAATATTCCTTTCTCTTTATCAGAAGCTTTATTTCTTATTGCACCAATTTTTCAAAGTTTGATTTGTGGTTTTAGCAAAATGCAGGATTTGGCTAGAAGTTCTGGTCTTCACATCATTACTCAGAGGTACACATTGGTGCTGACTGAACAATTAAGTAGAAGAAGGTTTAGCTGTTTGTGCTGAAAAATCACCAGGAACATCAGACACACACCAGCATCTTCTGATCAAAGGACAAAACAGAAACATGAGTTTCCTGCTGTGAAAATGTGCCTATCCCAGTGGAATGCCTCTATCTTGCAGCCCATGTCCAAAAAATGTCAACAAATGTGTCTGAAGTGCCAACATGACAGTATGAGTGATACTGGCCCACTGCAGCAAATGATGAAGGGACAGAAGAGCACTGCTGCCCCAAGAAGCTAACAACCCAATTAGGGCCAGTAATACAAAGCAGACATACAGAGAGCATAAGGAAATGATGAAATGATATGAGCACAACACTGCTTTTATATTTTTTAAGATTGTGCTTGATCAGGAACTGCGGGATGTGATAGCAGACATTGAGCATGCTGTCCCAGGAGGCTCCTTCCTATCCTCTTTTCCCATGGAAGATGAATGCTGGTCATATGCAAGCACAGCAGCTGCCCAGCTATGGCTGCATCTCACAAAAGGGCTAACTCTCACGCAATGGATAAGCACATGAGTCAGCTGAAGCATGTCCTTTCACTTTCTGTCCTAAATGTACCTCTGCACACAGTGCACTGCCTAACTCAAACACACTCATTTGGTATCACGTCCCTTCACCACTGATGATAAAATGCATTTTAGCACTCCTGACTTCATTTCCTTAATGACTTCCCTGGTACCACCCATCATCCACCCATGATTTCTTCTGTCTTTCCTCTCCATTACTGTCTTCTCTGTTTAATGCGAGAAGGATGCTAGGAATATTTCTGGATCTTTTGTGCCTTCAGTAACTTAACAGCAGCTGTCAAAAAACAGATGGAGGGAAGCCCAGATACAACAGCCTCAAAAAGGTGCCTCCACATGGTCTGCACAGCTCATCCTGCACAACTGGATGTGCCCCATCTTAACAATGGTCTGCTTACACCAGGCTCCTGCCCCATGCTGGCATCTGGCAGGAAACCAAAGCACAACTGGATGGAGCCAAGTTCCCCAGTCATACACTCATCCTGCTCAGACGTGGCTCATTCCAGAGTGCACCATATGGATGAAGCAAGCCAATCTCCAAGTGGCCTTGCTTAAAAACAGGGCAGACACAAACTGATCTGTGACAATCTGCCAACCGGACAGGGCTTACTCCCTGCTGCCTGGCCAAAAGGGCATACAGACAACCTTGAAATGCCACTAGCCAGGACGTCAGTCATCTGGTCCCAAGCTAAGCTGCAACTTACCTGGGGAGCCCCAAGCTGGTTCTGTACAAGCTTGCTGTGGCACAGCCTGGAAGTGTCCCAAGGAAGCAGCACAAAGCTTGCTGCAACTGCCTGCCCAGCTGTTTGTCCCCAGCTCCAAGAAGCTGAAACACAACTACTCAACCCATGTCCACACCAGGTTTGATACCCAGCTCGGGCACAGCTCAGAGTGCACCCTCAGACCACAGAATAGACCCTGCACAAACTGGTCACTAGCAGCAGCTGCTCCCCAGGCAGCTATTCCCCTGCATTCCCCTTCCTCTGCCTTCCACTCTCTGCAGAACAAAATCACCATGTACAGTGCACATGGACAAGAAACATAATTACACATACACAGACACTATCTTGAGCCCTCAGTAATTACATTTGAAATTGGTTTACTCAGAATGTTTTCACCAAACCATTTTCACCCAACTCTAAACAACTCTGAGCACCAAAATAAATATAATGCATTTTTACCTGGTGTTGCCCCTCTCTTATGCCTTAAGCTCCCCTACTCCAGTTTGCTGGCCACTGGGAATTTGAACAGGGCCAGGTTTAGGTTCAACTTTCATTATGAGCAAGTATCAGACACTCAGGCTAAGGCACCAAAATGCACTGGCAAAATTCACACGTGCAAACCAGTGGCAGCTTCTGTCTCTCTGGAATCCCACAAATGTCTCCTTCGGCTTCTGTTCCCGTGCCTCTGGATATCTCGTAAATGTATGGCTAAAACAGAATGCAAAAACTCAATGCAAATGGACTGATTCTCATTCAGAATAATAAGTAATAAGTTTACTTTGCCTTCAAACTGAGCCTGAACCAGAGATGGCTAAGCTCAGTCTGTATCAGGGAAAGCAGTTCACAGTTTCTTACTTGCTGTGTGAATGTTCTTACACTCACAGCTGTAAAATCTGCATTTTCATGAGCAAGTCAGCATTTCTTCAGGTTGTCTCTGGCCTATACTTGCCTGCCTGCATCTAGCATTCATGGTTTAGGAAAGAAGGCTTGAAAATTCAACCCCAAGTATCTTCAACTTTACTCGCCAGAGCTACGCATTTCATGTATCTTTCTTGGTGCCCTTAATAACACGGCCAGTTTGTCTCTTCTTTACCTTTCTAGGTCAGTTCTGTGTTGGCTGAAGCACGGCTGATGGTGTAAAACTGTCAGGGCTGTTAAGCAGGGCAGTCATGTTCCCTCTGTTCACATGCACTTAATAACTCTCAGCAGTGCAACAGTGTGATTCCAGCTCTCAGCAAAGATTTAATAGCAAAGTCGAAGGTGTGAAGCTTCATTACTTTTAAAATATACTACACAGTTCTGCATATTCTCTGCTATACATAATCTTACAGCGCAGTGCTTTCCAGCCACTGTGCTCAGTGCTTTTTTTCATACTAAGGAATTAAGTTTCCCAGAACTCTGTATGACTGGCTACTATATTTAGCTGCTCTTTGTGGGTGGTGAGGGAGAAACCAAGAGGTTAAAAGCCTTGCTGGAGGGCTCGGTATGGGCACCATCATCTACCTCCACATGGCTGTCCCAGGTCTCAATGCAAATTTATGAGGTTTGACTGGGCCGGAGGAGGTGAAAGGAGAGGTGGATTGCTGTGCCCCAGTGACAGAAAAACATGTCAGTGTTTTAATCACTGGGCAGAAAATCAAGAAAGGAGGAAATTAAGATTCAAAATAACTTTTTTTTCTGTCTCCATCATGAGGCAATCACCTGACACCAGCTGGCTCACAGGGATTATCTGCCCTTGGGCTTTGCCTTCTTTTGCCACACGTCCTCCTCAAGCAGCTGTGACCACATCACACTCCCCTCAACACCAGCTCTCAACCCCTGCCTCTCCAAAGGACACAAGCAAGCTATTTGCCCTAAGTAAACTCTTGTTTATGGCTTCCGATACAAAAGACAAGTGTTCATATGGCATACTGTATCTAGGAAAATGTCATGCTTCATACCTCCAGTTATCAACCACTATGCCAAGTGCTTTATGTTATCTACAAAAAGCAGACTTCAGAGGGAAATGAACTACGGCAAATCAAAGTCTATTACTGGGAAAGAGAGTTTTAAGCCAGGCTTGCAGCGTTCTTCCAGCTGCATAACTTTCTAAATAACTTTACCAGCTGAAAAGTCAATAAATGGTCACCCAGTTGCAATCAAAAATAACAACTTACCTGCTGTTACCTAGAAGGACTTTAATAAGCCCCTTGGGGCACAACATCCCACACGCAACTGCAGCAGCTGGCGGTGTGCTACTTCAGAGATGGCTGCAAAAAGGATGAAAAACATCTCATGCCCCACATCAGCAGCTGGAAAAGAGCAATGAGTACGTCAAATTCATTCCACCTAATGTCTCCAGATACCAGTGCCACCCACTTCTAAACTGGAAGCAGGGCAGTACTTAGGCTTACCCTGCTAGCCACACAGCCAGGGCTGAACACTGCTGTGAGCAACTAACTGCTCAGCAGGACACGGAAGCAACACACACAGCTTCAGTCCTAATTAATTTCTCCCCACTGCCCACTGTTATTTCCCATCTTCCCTTATCTACACTCATCGCAACAGCACCTGGACCAAAGTGAGAGGGCTTCTCCTCTATTTGACAGCTGCTCCCTACTTACAGAAATCCTCCAGTGTCTACAGCCCATTCTGCAACACATTTGAGCCCCAGATGGGAGCAGAGGATGTGCAGCCCCATCCACTGGTTACCTCCATAACCAAGTCAATAGTCACCATCCAAAAAATAACCCCAACACTTGTGTCACAGTACAAACCAGTTCATTCCAGCTTCACAAGATTTAAATGAATGTTGTGGGTTTTTTCCTATTCTTGACGCTAGAAGACTGAGATCCACTAAAATAAGAGGTGGCTTTGAAATATGCCAGCTGTTCTGGACTTGAAGGAAAGGGATGTGAAATTTAGAAATTAAAACTTAATCCAAGTTTTATAGTTGCTTGTTTGCATTGGGTTGAGACAAAAACAGGGGACCAGAGTAACAGAAACTTTGGTGGTTTGTACTTGCATCTGGATTTGACAGTGTGATACATGTATCAGCAGTGAGGAAATTACAATAGGAAATTAAAGGCACCAACATACAAATCTGCAGCCAGTAAGAACAATAAAGAGGAACTGTTTAAATGTATCAGGAACAAACAAAATCCTAACAATGGGATAGCTCCACAGCTAGATAGGAATCTCCGAATTGTCAGTCATGATTCATAAAAGCAAGAGTATTCAATAAATATTTCAGGTTTGCATTTGGAAAGTAGCAGGATGATGTATTCTTATCTCACAGTGATAAGGAAACACTTTCTAGCCCATCAGTTACTTAAAGGAAAGTTAAACAGCGGGTATCAAACCTGAACATTTTTCAATCAGCAGCACTCAGTAAGTTGCACCTCAGCATATTAAAGAAATACGCCAAACACTTCTACAAAATGTTCATGTTGGGGTTTTTGCACCTCCTGGACCACTGGAGAACTTCCAGAAGACTGGTAAAAAAGCTCATGCAGTACACCTGTTTAGAGAGGGTTAAACAAGCAGCCTGGACAATCACAGGCTGGTTAGCCTAACGCTGAAGAAGGAATCAAGCAGATTGATGGAAAGGGTTAACAAGGTAGCGGTTTCCTTTTTTTTCCACTAGTCCTACCCAGTGCAGCTCCTGGCCTGGAGATGGCAGGGCTCAGCAAGTCCCCTCTGCCTTGGGGTCTTAATTTGCGCTGCAGCTTTATTGTGCTCAGGCAGGCTCATGTGGGTCAGTGTTGAAAAAAAGGCTTAAAAGATGGCAGTGTAATTAATAGTCACCAGCACGGCTTTGTGCAAGAGCCCTGTAAAATGAGCTTGGTGCCGCTTTTTAGTGAAATTACAAGTTTAGTTGATAAAGGTAGCTGCGTCTACATCGTGGTTTCAACATCTGTCAGGCATTTAATGCAGTCCCACACAGCATTCTGATTAAAATAATTAGTGCTATCCAGAATGAACGTACCTCATATTCAATTGATTAAAAGCTGGTGAGCCAATGTCACTCATGAAGGCAAACCTACCTGAATCTTCCCCATCTTCAGAAGATGCTTAATGGCATCCCACAGAAACCTCTGCTCACTGTCCTTAGCAGTTACCTAGAGAAAAGTTAAAATGTGCCGCTACTGAGAGCTAGATCTGTGTTTTAAAAATTGCTGTAGTAGTAAATAATGGAGAGACAAATAGTATACCAGCAGATTTGCATCACTGGGTCAAGCAGATTCACTGGAACCCAAGTATAGGTAAGTCAAATGCATATATAACTCCCTCAATATATGGAATCTCACAACAGTCATGGAAAGATCTGACAATTTATTTCCATCTGAGCAATCTATGGTGATCAGTCAAACTGGATTTTCCCTGGATATGTCTGCTAAAGAGCCCAGGAGAAAAGCAGGTAACAGTTCTGAACACCGACATTCACACATGCTGGCTACAGGAGAGTGAGAAAATCCTTTCCCAGCATTCTCAATGAATTGCTGCTCTGAAAGGTGTTTCAGAACAGAAACACAACTCTCACCCCCAGCTATCATCATTAGGTTTCAGAACAAATGCAGAATGGGAAAGGATGGAAACATTCCCTCCTACCATTTGGCAGGAAGACATCTCTGCTTTGCTTCTCATTTGAGAAACTGTGCCATGAATGTTCAGTCCTCCAGAAGCTCAGCAGTGAACTGCTGCATGAGCACAATTTCTTCTTCCTCTTGATGTTCCACGTGGTCTGGCTCAGCCTTTGGCCTAAACACTCCTCCTTCCAGGTGTGCAGTTAGCCTGCACAGTAGAACATGGCACAGTCCTGACCTTATCCATGCTCTTGTCCACACTTTCCCCACACTTAATTGCAGAGGACACAACTACTGATTGTGTGCATCAGGACTTAGCAAAAAGTGTGCAGGACATCACGAGAAATTCCACACTGGCCCATGCCCCAGCATAAAGATCTATTACGCGCTTACTCATACACCTCATAAAGGTTTACACAAAAAAAAGGAAAGGGAAATTCTTCAGCCAAGGCTCTGGGCTCGTCTCCTTTCAAAGTCTCTAAGCCTTTATTTGCTTTTTGGTAGGCTGGACCTCCAGAGTCTGGGGGCTGATTTCTGCCCCGCTCCATGCTCAGCTCGTTTGAGGCTGACTGTGTGTTCCTGGGAAGGGAGCTCTCACCAAGAGAAAGTCAAGGTTGAAGAGAACACTCTCACCTATCAGCCCTGAACTTCACACATTTGGTCCCCCTCAGAATGGGTGCTTCCCAGTGCAGCCCCAAGAGTAAACCTAAAAACTGACCTGACGGGAGCAACAGCAGCAAGGACACATCTGCTGATAACAGACCCTCCAGTTTCTACATCCTGCTGCAGCCATGAAGACAGCCCCAAGCAGAGCTCAGCACAGAAACCAACTGTGCTTCAGTGCTGTCAACTCGGTCACAGCCTGGAGAAGCAGCAACTTTACAAAAGGCTTAGGCAGATGAATGGTCATCCTGTAAAGTACTCAGTTCTGTATCCCACGCAGGGACTTGTGCCTCAGCTGTTTTAACATCTCTGTGGGACAACTCGGCAGAGGGAAGAAGGGTACCAAATGCTGGGAGTCTTGTGCTGAGGCAATGAATTACAGTTGTTGCTATAACACTGCAGCAATGCAAGAACTGAAATAAAACTTATACTGTGTCATAAACACGTGTGTGTTTATGGAGTGACATTCCTTAATTGCCATGATGCTGCACATAGAGAAATCCTGTATATAAATCTGCAGAGCCACCCTTTGCTAAGCCTGCATCCAAGAAATAAAGCAGTGAAAGGCTCAGAGAGGTCACCGTTGCCTGTGAGCCTGGCGGAGCTGACTAAAAGACCAGTAGCAGCTGGCAGGAAATGGGTAAGAAAGCTGACCACAGATAAACTGTAGGATGCTAAAGAGTAGCAGAAGATATACTCTGGGAGAGGAAGCCGAGCTGTCAGGTCACACTGTAGTCTAGTGCATACAGTACATACAGTCCGCTATTGAAGTATGTGGCCACCAGATAATGGTCAGGGGACACAGCTGTCAGGGGGCGATGAAGTAACACTGAGGAGCCTGAAGCAGAGTGTGGTACAGCTGCGGATGTTTCTGTTGAGCAGGATAAAGCCTGCCTGTCTCAAGGGTACCGTAGCAAATTCAATGTCATGTGAGCAGCACTAAATAATTAGGTTCATGATGCTTATTTAAATCAGCATTGATCAAAACAGGATACCAGCGAAAGCTCCTTGGAGCCAAGTCTGATCTGCGCAGGGATGGAAGCACACAGATAATTTCCACATAGCCTATACAAAACAGCATTCGGGTTTCATCCTCATTTTGCAGGTAACACTGCCAACAGCATCAGGGAGGGTTTTTTCCTCTGTGTCACAGAACTGGAAGGTTAGTAGCTGTGCATAAGCTGCTTCAGTGGGAGCAGGACAGGGCCTCAGGTATCATTTAACATTGGAAGGCTGTGCCCAGGCTGGATGCTAGTGTATATGCTGTGGAGATACTGAGCTTTCCTCATTATATGAAACAAGTAATTACGGGTCATTAACCTGCTGGTGGCAAACAGTGCGGCATGCTAAGTGGATCCAGGAGAAATGTGATGACAGAGCAGGGCACGTTTTGCCGGTTTTGCCAAACAGCCAGAAAGCGGCTGCTGGATCATACAGGGATCAAAGAGCAGACATTTAAAATACACCACGTAATGGCTTACAAGCACCAGTTTGTAGTCACACAGCTCTCTGGGAGGGTATTTCAGACAATCCATTGGCTTAAAATTTTATTTCAGGCTCAGGAAGCTCCTACAGCAGAGAAAAAGGCCCTCATCCAGATCCACAGGCGTGTGTTTAACAACATTTGCTCCATGAGAGAAGGCAGGAACCCTGATGGGTGACACTGGCCTTTGACCACTCCAGGAGATGCCTATGCTCAGCTCCAGTGCCTGAAGGGAAAATTAACCATGCTCCAGCTGTACAAAGATGTTTCAGCATGAGAGAGGGCTGCCGCCTCGGCAACATGCAGCAGCTAGCGGCAAGGGGAGGTCTATGAGCCCGCTGGTCAGCCAAGGGCAGAAACTGCCCTTCAGCCTTGAAGCGAAAGCAAGAGTGCTGAGCTGCTGCATGGTGACAAACAGCTCTGCAGAACAAGAGGAGTCAAGGCATTAACTAACGTGATATTTGCTTTGATGTTGGGTTTTCAAAAAAATTCCAAGTGTCCTCTAACTAATGCAAACAACAGGGCTTTGCACCTGGGAAGCCGTTGTGCATTTCTCTCTGATAGGCAGGATATCAGGGTTAGCTAAATATGAGTTCAGCTGCGGGACTGACTCACCACTTGTTCCTGGAACTGTCTGAAGGAGGGGAGGATGCTGTGGGCAGGCTCTAACTGTATCATCTGGGTTAGGGCCGGTAGCAGATGGTCCTAAAAACATACTTCCATGTGGGTTTAAAATAGCACAGCACCCACAATCAGCTGAATGGGGAAATGTGAAAAAGGCTTGTCACACAAGGAATGCTGCTGTGAAGTTCTGCAGTCAGGAGGGGATCCAAACCTTCACAAGCCCTCACAGCAAGGAAATGCCCAAGGCCCAACTCTTCCCGCTCACATGGGCTCACTCTGCCACTCCATTTCATCAGCCCTGGTGGGAAGATTCTGGCCTTCCCACCAGATTTCATGCCAATAGAACGGTCTTTTTTCCCTCCACTATAAAACAAAATGAGGAAACTTTCTCTTGAAGCAGTTTTTTTCGTGAACTGTCACTCCCTGTCATAGAATCATAGAATTATCAGGGACTGGAAGGGACCTCAAAAGATCACCTAGTCCAATCCCCCTGCAACAGCAGGATCACCTACACCAAGTCACACAGGAACACAGCCAGGGGGGTTTTAAACATCTCCAGAGAGGGAGACTCCACAACCTCCCTGGGCAGCCCGTTGCGGTGCTCTGTTACCCTCACTGGGAAGAAGTTCCTTCTGATATTTATATGGAACCTCCTATGTTCCAGCTTGCACCCATTGCCCCTCGTTCTATCACTAGATGACATCAAGAAGAGCCTGGCTCCATCCTCCTGACACCCACCCTTCACATATTTATAGACATTAATGAGGTCACCCCTCAGTCTCCTCTTCTCCAAGCTAAAGAGACCCATCTCCCTCAGCCTCTCCTCATAAGGGAAGTGCTCCACTTCCTTCATCATCCTCGTTGCTCTATGCTGGACTCCTTCCAGCAGCTCCGTGTCCTTCTTGAACTGAGGGGCCCAGAACTGGACACACTGTCCACTGCATTGCAAATGCTTGAGCCTGAAAAACCACGTTTAAAAAAAAAGAATCCCTTCCCCTTCATGAATCAACCTGCTGTACGTGTTGGTCAGCAGCAACAACAGCTCTAAATAGTCTGGGTCTACAGTTACATCCTGCTGGCTGCTGTGATGCCACACACAGAGTAAAAGAGGTGGTGACAGGGGAGGAATCAACAGTCCGCTCCAAGGCTCTGAGAGGCCAGCTCTCCCCTGAAGTCTGCTGAACGCCCCAGGGCTTGGCAGAAAGCATCCTAGAGGAGAGGAGTGTCAGAGAGATCCCCTGAGCGTGAGCCCTCAGCTCAGGCAGAGGCGCTGTCTGGCTGTGAGGGGGGCCCAGCAGCACAGGGAGCACCGCACGGCTACCCTCTCCCTTGCCCCAGCCCAGCCGAGGTAGGCCCAGGGTAAGCAGCACTGGCTGTCCTCACCTCAGCTGCTCATTTCATCCTGGTCCCTCTATGAACAGCAGAGAGACCACTTCCCAGAGCACATCTAGGACGCTACTGGCTGACATCTGCTTAGAGAAAGCTGGGGGAACTTGCGTCTCCAGGCTTAGGCTAATCCCCAGAACTGCCAGTGCCCAAGGGAGCAGGCTGAGGTGACAAGCAAGGAACTGCAGTGCTGTTTGCGGGCTTCCTTGGGCTGACGGGTAGACAGGCACAGGGAAGGAAAAGAACACCCTGCAGTTTCCCCAGCCTTCCCCCCAGGCCTCCTAACTGCAAGGGCTGCTACTGAAAAAAAATCCTGATTCCTCCTCAGGCCTCATATTTGCATCTCAGACGTGCAGACATACCGGCCAGCAAAAGCTTCTTGCTCATTCTCCTTCCCCAGGTTCCTGCCCTTTTGCCACGTTAAGCACCAAGAGTGATCTGGGCTGTAACCTTTGGAGGCTAAGAAACATCACAGACACATCTGTTTCTACAGTTAATTTGCCATAGTTTCTGAAATGGGCAGATGTGGTTCAAATGAACAAAACGAGACCCCTGAGGAGCCTTGGCCCCTGCGGGGCCTGCTGGCTCTAGCTCCTAGAGCAGTTTGTGGTCCCACTGACGCTGGACAGGTATGTCGAGGAAGGTTAGCTTCAGATCACACGGACTGCTCCTGCAAACAAGCCCAGCCCGTTTGCTCTGTTGCATGATGACACAGCAGTGGATTTGGCCCTCTGTTTATAGCGCGTCTCAAAAGTAAAGGTTCTCCTAGACACTACCCCAGCCTTAAAAAGCAAACACATGGTACACCTTGCACTTTGCTTTCAGTATCTCCTGCAAGCTTGTCTTAAGCACTGCAAGGACGCATTTCAGAACACATTTCCAAAAAGCATTTTCTCTGGCTTGACTGAGGTTTTATCAATGCAAAACTATTACTATAGTACTGGCTTGTTAAACTCTTTCTGCCAACACAGTAAAGAGAGGTTTTAAATGAAGATTATTTATTACTGCCTGCGGTCGCAGAGAAAGCGCTCATTTGGGCAGCAGGCTGTGGGAATGACAGGCTGGTGTAGTGTTTGCTGCAGCCTTCACCCATTACCTTTTCCAGAAAGCATTCAGCTTCCCACCTGCACTTGCAGTAACCCACAATCTTATCGGGATACAGTATCCAAAATCAGTCCAGATGTTCGGAGATGGGGAAGCTACCTGAGTCCATCCAAAGCTACCCTTTCCACTCATGTTTTCACATTTTGGTCCTAGCCAGCTGCAGCAACGGAGCTTCCCTCCAGGTTCACCTCCCAGACCCCACCAATCAGGCACAGTTGTGGAACAGTCACTGTTCATCTGCTCGAACCGCAGTGGCAGAAATTGGGCAGGGCAGAGAAAGGCAGAAAGATCTTAAAAGACAAGTCTTAAAGGATCTGAGCAGCACTTCTGTTTCTGCCTCCAAGTATGCAGGGAGAAGATTCACAAAAAGCTCTCAGGTAATCGATTTCCTTGTTGCTTATGTAAACTTTCTGCCCCTTTAACTGGAAATTATCACCTCCCCAGGATCCTATTTATTTCTCATCTCCCCATGAGAATGCAACGTACAGTAGTGAAATAGCAAGCTTAAAATATGCCATAGTCTGAGTACACAGTATTTTGCAATAAATGTAAATTATAGATATATATAAACAAAAGAGCACCCCTGTGAGAATGGGCGACCCATTCGTGCTATGCAAACACCTTTCACATGTCTTTGCTCACTGAATGCAAACAGTGAGTATGCAGAGAGCCATGCCCACAAAGCACACATTCCTCATTAAAATCCATGCAGTAAATTTGTATCCAATTGACTTTAAAATCCTTCACCTTCCCACAACTCCATCCTCCCCAGATCTAGTGATCCAAACCCTGTTTACTTCAGGCAGCCTGTTGCAGTCAGTCTTCTGTTAGCCGAGCTTGTCCTCCCATCTCTGTGGATGTTACTGGCTTGAACCCCAGAACTGGTCACATCAACGTCACACCAGTACTGTCAAGGTGAAGAGGTGATACACAGAGTTTGGTATCCTGCAAAGGGAACAGACTACACTTTCCAGCAAGGCACTATTTTCTTTAAAACATCAAGGCACATGAGGACATTAACATGCTTCATTTTCACATAGGGGAAAGCTTTTCTCAGGATATTTTTAGAAAGATTTACTGGTTTTATTTTTAGTAGTTGGATCCTAAAAAAGGAAGCATGGCACATGGCCTCTTAAAAAGTTGCAAAACCCCCTCTCAATAAAATTTAATATGCCCTGCCTTGGCTTTTCTTTAATGTGCACTGTGTGGAGTGCAGCAGGGTAATGTTTTTAGCATCAATCATTTCAGCACACTCCTGAGTAATGCGACTACCTCACACCTCTGCAGATAGGACATTTACTCAGCAGTACCACTTAATTTCTCTGCACTACGTGCTTGTATGCTCAGCCACAAACACATGTATTGGGAGCCACTTTTCCTGGCTCCCTGACATTACTGCCCAGTGCAGCAGTCACCAAGTGCACAGACATTAAGAGAACAGAACTGTGCTGACACAAACTTACTCTGCAAGACCAGACTGTCATCCCAGCAAAACAGGACCTTGGATGAGTACATGCTGGTACGTACTCTGGGTGTGCACTGCAGCACGTCTGTGCATATGTCTAGGTTAATTTTGATCCAGTAATTCCTGGTGGACCAAGGGTGACCAAATCCACTGCTGCAGTGAAAGGATGGAGTCCCGTGTAATTTGATGGAGCTATAACAGGTTACACCAGCTGAGTGGTTGGCTCAGATGCTCTGGAAAGCTGCTGTAGGAAAATAATTTTGCTACCATATCTATTATATGAAAGCAGTGCTGCTATAAATTCTATTATTTATTGTGTGTTTTGTGCCACGGGCACAGACAGGAGACTGCAGTATAGAATGAAGAGGAGTAGGACCACCTAGCCAACCAAGACCAGTCCCTGAGAGATCACATTAATAGATGTTGTGCCCAGAGTTACCTCTGAACATTTTCTCCATAACACACACACTCACACCCACCCTAAACTGCAGACTACAAACCTGAGAACAAACCTGAAAACTCAACTAACACCCTGAGAACAAACTAAAACGGTTAGCACACAATAGTAAAACAGCTGAAAAGCCATCATGTGCCACGGGAAGAATGAGAGGTCAAAGTGTCACCAGTATCCTAAGTCCCAGAAGTAATGAAATTTTCTCCCATCCGCTAAAAAAAAGTTTATTTGGGTACCACCATATATCCCAGATGCCTTATGAAGTTAAAATATGCACAGCACGGGAGTACACACATCATCCTGATTATTTAGTCCAGTAGACACTGACTGCTAGCACTTGGGCTAACAACACAGACCTCCTTGAACTGCAAGCCCAACTTTCTACTGGCTGGGTTAAATACAAAGACTGTATAGAAGAGGACTTCAAGAAGTAACACTTGTTAGTCCGTATATCCTCTGTTAGTCATGTTAGTCAGCATGTTGCTGCAGTACTATATAAACAAGCCCATATCACCCCACAGGCAAGGTTACAAAGCAGCAATGTGAAAAGTACTGCTCTAAAGAAAACATCCTCACTGTCCTAACACCAGTTTTCCTCTAGGAAAGGTTCTCATGAAACACAGAGATTCATAACAATTGGGTTTTTAGTAGATGATAGTCAGATCAGCACAGCATTGAGCCACCCATTTGAGATACCCACTAAGCTTTTCAAAGGAGCAGATGGATTTGAAAGCAGAATTTGACAGTTCATGTTTAGTTGCTCAGAGTTACCACCTATAACTGATGTTCAAACAGTTGGATGTGAACTGGTCATGGGACATGGTTGCAAGGAGGATCACAGAAAATAAAAGCACGTGAAACCTGAAGCCAAAATACATATGGCCTGATTTTAAAATAGGATTAAAGGAAATTCACAAAGTCATTTTGCTGCCAGATTTAATTAGTATGTTTAATATGTGAGATCACCTGAATCTACTTTTACTTGTTTTGTGTCCCATTAGGAGTTTCACAGGAGCAGTAATATGATTGAGTGGCCCTTGTGAGGGATGAAGATTAGGCTGCTTTGAAACAAATTGAATTAATTTGAAATGATTCTTTCCAGGTATGGCATTTTTTGAAACAGATGTAGAGATAAGGAGGGAGACATCAAAAGGACAGATAGACAGACCTATAACCATGCTTGCTTTTTCCGCATATACGTTGGCCCCTTTCTAATATTTGTAGAAATACTGTAACACTAAAAAGCCTATTCATGTAAGATAACAGATGAAGGTATGCTCTAGAATTAGGTTAGCGTTTGAGATACTACAGTAGCAAGGGTCCTCACACTAATTTTTCATCTCTGTTAGTGCCCTAAAATGTGAAAGTTGTGGGGACTGGGTCATGGAGCTTCTTTTGGAAGGTCTTAGAAGGAACACTGATACCCAAAGGCTTTGCAGTGAGTGAAAAGGGCCAGATGCCAGGCCACTGGCTGAGTTGGGGCCATAGTGGGAGAAAGGGGGCCTTACATTGAGTGACATTCACGGCCTTTCCACTTGGTTTCACTGTCCTTGATTGATTTTACATGGAAGTCACGAAACTGGATAGGCAGAGCAGGCTTTATACTGTTTCCCAAACAAATGGTGACATAAATTATTTAAATAGTACTGTTTCATAGCTAAAATAAAATACAAGAGCAGAGGAGATGGAGGCAAGGGTGGTATGGATAGAATGGAGGGGGAAAGCATGGTCTTAGACTGATTTTTGGAGACTCAGAACATCTAAAACTCGTTCTTTCAGCTTGCCTGAAAACAAGCCCACGCATATGCAATCTCTTTCTAACCTACTAAAATATTTCAAAATCTAGGCCCTGATCTGGCAAGATGCTGAATGTTTTTCTTTTTCATCAGACAAGCTCTAAAGAGATACTGAAGTGCATGTACAGTAGGAGCTGGAGCACAGACACAAAGACTAATTTACTGAGCCAAAAACAGTCATTGCGGCAACTGTCATGCGGATGTACCCACTGCCCTCAGCAGAAGTTCAGTGAAGTCTGAGGGCACTTACCACTTCACAGGGGGCACTCAGTGTCTCCCAGGATCATGTTGAGTCTACATATGGATGAACCAAGGATTTTTCACTGCAAACACTCTTCCCCTTCCAGGCCTCCTTCACTTTCAGTTCTGAAGGGTGAATTCATTGAAAACATCTGCACCACTAGAAACATTCTGTGCTTTTTCCAAACCTCATCCCCGTGGTGGCTGTGTAGTAACAGAGTATAGACAGAGCTGCAGAACATGAGCCTGCAAGCAATGAACTGCAGTAAAGAGAGGATGCTGAGCGCTGGAGCTTTGCCTCCTACACCTAGGTGCTACCCTAGGCTCTGCTTACCTTCTGCATCGTACTCTGCTCTTGGCCATATAGCCAAAAGGTTTCCACAGCAACTGCCACATCCCACCAAAGCACTTTCGCCTTGGCGATACAGAACATCTCCTAAAGAAATTTGCTTAGCAGTCTGTCATGTTAACTTCTGCACACCGGCAAGTTGCCACATGCTCCCCTTGGAGTCAAGGCCAATTCTGGAATTGTTTTGGGGGGAATCTTATGTCATATGTACTTCTTCTCTTGTCCTCTTTGCCCCTTTTCACTTCACATTGCAGACTTGCAGCAGCAAGGAAAGGGTTCTGTAGCCGTGTCACAACGGCACAGTAGAGGCACAAATGGGACTGACCCTGTGTCATTCACAAGCAGCAGCAATGTACCTGGGCAAAGAATGCAAGAACATGTTTATGGCAGTAAACTTTAATGAGCCACATGAATTCTTCAAATGAGGAAAGGGAAAAGATTTATATTTGTTTGGGGAATAAGGGATGTGGACCAGCCTCCAGCAGGCCTACCAGGAAGGCGTGTGTAAGGGCTTGCGTGGCCATCTGTTTCTCCTCCTTATCAGCGCTCCAGTGCCAGCTGCCTCTGCGGCTGAGCCGTCCCACGTGCGGGCTCCCCTGCCCGGTCCTACGCTGCCGTCTGTCTGCTCCTTGCTAATCCCGTGTAACCGTATGTGCCTGCTTCCCACTGACCCTAGGTGGTCACACCCCACAGTAAACCCCACGTAAATCACAGGAGGGAAGCTGGCTGTCTCCTCGATAGCGCCAGTTAGCCTTGCTGCTCCCTTCCCTTGAGCTGTTTCTGAGGCATGCAAGCGGATGCTGTGCTGGCCCTGCTTCCCGCATCACCCATGCCCGCAGTTCTCCAGCATGCTGAACCTCCATTTCCTGCAACGCCATAAAAACACCGTCCAAGTCTGAACAACTACAGGATTTATGTTTGCTGATGTAGCACCCACATGCCAGCACTGCCATACCCAAATCGCAATTAAAGCTTCAAAAGCAGCCTAGAAGCCAATACTCTGGATAGACTGAGGAGATACAAACCTAATACCAGATAGGCGAGTTTAAAAGCTGCAGCCACCTGGGAGACACACAGTGATGCAATCCAGCAGTGGCAGCTGCCAAAGTCATTTTGACAGGAGAGGCCAAAGACGGGCAGAGTGCCTGGAGGGGCGCAGGGAGGGGAGCAGGGTCCATGGCCTCCATCTGCAGAGAGGTGTGAAAACAGGCAGAGCCACAGCCAAACTCCCTTTGGGGTGTCTCGCAGTGCTGGCAGCAGAGCTCTCCACTAAGCCTTGTGCTCAGAGACCATGAACAACCAGGATTGAAAAAATATGTATAACCTGGCTAAAGGACAGCAAGCTGCTGGGGGAACAGAAGGGGGAAGCAGGAGATCATGGTAGGCTGTAGATATCTGAAGGATTCTTGACCTGACAAGGGTGTGGATGCTAAATTTGGCATTACTGTTCCCTGAATGAATTACTGGATGACATTAAGAGAAGAACAGTGAAAACCAGCCAGACAGGACAGGCTTGCAGACACACTGGAGCTGCTTCTGCTCTTCATTCCAGCACCTCCATAAGGAGGACAATGGGCAGGAAAGCATGGGGGTTGATCTCATGCACACCCAAGGAACAGCAGGCAGACCTGGCCTTCTCAGGGCAACTTGCAGAGGAAGAGAGGATCCACCTATACCATTATAATATCTCTGAGCCCAGGAGACACCTCCACAGACCAAGCGTAGATACAATTCAGAACAAGATTATTCAGAAAAAGTAAACTCTTCACTGAAGAATTTACTGTTGACTTAAGTGGAAGAGAAATAACAGCTATTGGATGTAGTCTCTCCACTCATGGTGAGTTGCCACAGCACTTTGACTAGCCTTTCAGCCTTTTCTTTAGCTTTACTGCTTCCCAGCCAAGCAATTAGTCTGTGCAAAAAACAATACTGAATGCAATTTTCACTTTAACCTTTGTGATGAACTTTAACCTTGCAGATGTTAGTGATGGACTGATGTGCTTTTCACGGCGGATTTACAAATGCAAATCTGGCCCAGATTATTATGAACTAAAACTAATAATAACTTCATAATTTGACTGTTTGCCTGCCAAATACACCACAAAAAGACTATTTTCTACAAGTTCCTCAGTACTGCTACAACCATAGAAGGCTGAAGTTTTGTACCTGACCTCCACTGTCAGACTGTAAGACTAAGGACTGAGCCGGACTGACTTAATTACAGGACCCTAGCAGAAGCACTAGGTTGGAAGACACCTTTAAGATCATCAAGTCCAACCTTAGACACAGCACAGCCAGGTCATCACTAAACCATGTCCCTAAGCACATGTAATTTAAATACCTCCAGGGATAGCGACTCCACCAGTGCCCTGGGCAACTCATTCCAATGTTTGATAACCCTTTCAGTGAAGAAATTCCTCCTAACAACCAGCCCAAACCTCCCCTGGTGCAGCTTGCAACCATTTCCTCCGGTCTTATCGCTTGCCACCAGGGAGGAGAGGCTGCCCCCTCCTCGCTCCAACATCCTTTCGGGCAGGCAGCTTTAGAGAGCAGTAAGGTCTCCTCTCAGCCTGCTATTTTTTCTTCTTGGTGTTGAAGGATCCTGGAAGGATACAAAGCAAAGGGTACACTGTGATCAGCAACATGGGCTTCCAGAACAGAGGGCTTTTCTTTCCTAGGGTGTCATCTGAACCAGCTATTTCAAACCTTTGACTACCTCTTGGAGAAGAGTCAGTATGCCATCCAACCTATGTGTCACTTGGATTCATTGGTGGTTACTTGTATTACAGAGCAAGCTATGATCCCAACCCCCTTGTGCTGGGCACTGTGGAGAGTTTTTTGAGGCATTCTTTCACAAAATCTGGAAACTAAAAAATTATATTAAGAAATGAAACAGAGAGAAAAGGAGAGATGTTTTATCACTGTTTCAAACCTAAATTCCTATTGAAGAATACATTCTCACCTGAAAAAGTGCTCTCAAAGCCTACAAGAGTTCCTGGGGATTTTACTGAGCCTGAGCACTATTAGTATGAATTATTTGAAACAGACGGACTAAAACTTTCTAACCCAACACTCTGAAAAATATACAAATGTGGATTTGAGTGAGATATGAATTCAGGCTGGATCCAGTCCCACGAGGGCCAGTCCCATGTAATACTGCACAAAGCACAACTTTGAGGTTAAAAAGAACTTAAAATAAATCCTTACTCTGCTTTGGTAATTTTCATTTACAGAGATGAAAAGCACAAATATTTATAAACAATAATCTTCCAGGACTTGGAAGGTATTCTTCTCTTTAAATAATCACTATTTAAAGAAATTCTGACCTCACTTAAAATGAGATGCAGCATGTGGGCATGTAGAGCTTTGTTGGAGAAAATAAATACCATTAAAAATAAAATTAGCATTGGCAAACCTCAGGCAACCATCCCAACCAATCAGCCTGCCAGGCTTGAAGGCAGACATGCAAGAAAGGCTCAGATAATGCAGTGATGCAAGATACAAAATAATCTATTTTCTTGGGTAAGATGGAAGATCACTATTTAACATCACCAAAAATCACCTCCAGGCTCTTTTATCTAAGTACTGACTCTGTTTAGCTCACAAAGTCTTTTGCCACCAGATGATGATGAAGTCCAAGGGAAGATAACTGGAGATTAACCTTTACAGATATTTCTGTTCCTGAAATTACTTCCCTTTCTATACTGTGCTACATGCCCTGGCTCACAAGTTTCTTATTCCTTCTTAGTGTCATTAAAGTTAAAAACAATTCACCCAACTGAGGCTGAATTCGGGTCCTGAATTTATGTTGCCCTTAATACTGGTCTGTTAGAAGCAAGTAAAATTAATGGTGCTCATAAAGTCTCCAGAAGGTCAGTGAGAGGTAAGGAAGAATTCCAGTCTCAGTTTCCCAGTCACTTTAACTTCAGAGATACAAGAGGCATCATATATATGTGTAGTGGAAATGAGGAAGGGGATTCATGTGATGGACTGGAGTGGGTAGGTAGTTACTCAACAGTACGAATAATAAGTAGGAAGAAGAGATGATGAGTACAGCAGTGAAAGAAGTGCTTTAGAAATGCGAGGAGGAAATGCAGCTACAAACCCACTGAAATATCCCTGCTGCCTGCACGGTTGTATGGTGAATGTTATTCTGAGGAGGTGAGGAATGCAAGGCAGGGGGTCTGTGGTCTATGGTTTGTTTTTCCATCAATACATATGTCTGACTTTGAGTAAAAGATTAACGAGACAGCTAGCAAATGTCCTAGGAGACAGATAGATAAAATGCTGTTTGTACATGTCAGAGGAGGGAGGGCTTGTTCTCGTTTCAGTCTCTGAACGAGTCTGCGAGGATGCACACCTGCACCAGGAAGATTTCCTTGACAAGGTAGCCCTTTCCACTGCAGAACACATAATCACATCAGCTTACAGCTTACCTGACACGTACATTCTTTTGGTCAATGTGGTTTGGAAAGAACCTTCCACCTACTTTTTTTCTGCATGTGACGTATATTGTTGCATGTTACATAAAAGCCCCAGGTAAAGTAAATGGAAACTCTAACCAGCAGCTATGCACCTGGTGTTTTTGCATTTCCCAACAGATATTACAGTTGCTGGAATGATGTGTGAATCTTCTACAACACCTCCTATTGACAACTGAGTTTAGGTGTGGCATGAGAGAGATCTGTGTTATTGATACTAATGATGGACAAGCCTGTCATAGTTTCATTCATAGTTTAAAAGGAACCAACAGAACCAGAAAACCCCACAAATATTTTTGTTCTGCTGTGTTTGACAGCAGTTGCTCTGTTGCGGGCTGGAAGATTGGTATGCTGACAATTTCATTCTCCAGAGTGGACACAACAGCAGACTGCCACTAAAGCTCATCCTTCCTAGGTATAAAAACTGTTCCATTTTCTGATCCTACTGGTGATCCCTTAGAGCTGATGGTGTAATGCTGTTGGCTCAAGCCCCACTGCAAGGAATGCAGTGGTGCCCAGTCAACCACCAGCACTAACCACAATCTCCCTGCAGATCTTACTAACCTGGTGTCTCAGCTCTGTGTAGTTACAGCACAATAATGGGACCACCTCTTCCTCTCCACCCTCCTCCTTTTTATGTTTGCTTTTGCTCCTTTTTGGAAAATTCTGAGGGAGTTAAGCAGACTCCCCAAGAAAGGTGACCCATCGCTTATAACACTGTTAGTACCTTCAACATCTCTCATGTTCTGATTTCTGCTTAACTTGAAACCTGGGAAGGGTGAGTCACATCCATTTTCCTTATGCCATGATGGGGAGGAATGCTGGTATGTCAGACCTGACAAGGAAGCATGAGGGAACTGATGTTCACCTCTTCATCCTGACGAAATCTGCTGCTGAATCACAGGGTAAGAACTTGACCTCACCCATGAAGTTGTGTGAAGATAAAAAGAATCTCCTCATATTTCTTTGCTGTGCCTCTGACTACCAGATTTATTGGCTAGAGCTGAGCAGCTAAACCACCCTACTATGCTCAAGGAGAAGAGTTCAAGTCTTCTCAAGGGCCACCCTTTACAACCCATATCTAAAAAATGTAAGTTAAACCCTTCGGTGAGTCAAGAGCAACCAGTCCTGACACTGGACACATCAGACAGATGCTGTTGACTGAGGAAAAAGACACACTCAACCATCCTGGTCCCTTTCATATTAGTGACATCGGATATATTTTAGCGATTAAAGGTTGAAGCACTGACCAAGAGGGCAATGTTGCAGGAAGTTAGCTCTCAAGCAATGTTTCTGTCTCACTGAAGTCTGGCAGCATACAAGGAAGCATGAGATAAGCTTGTCCAAAAAAGCTGGAAAACACAAAATTCTCTATAGTGGCCATCTATAGCCACTTTCAAGAAGCAAGAAAAAGGAACATCGCCAGACTTGTTGTGGACTGAACAGCCCTCTGTATTCAAGGCTCTTTGTCACCTGGAGATTATCATGGTCCTAATACTTTATCTCTCTATTTCCAAGTGCAGCTCTTGAACTCTTGAGGATCTGGTCTGTAGCCACTGTCAGGACACTGCCAGGGTGCTGTGTCCTTCCTCCCTGAGAGTGCTGCCAGAACACAGGAAATAAGAGACATGCCGGCCTATCCTGCGCTGGACGCTTACTTCTATTTTTTTCTTCTTTGCAGCTGCAAAATACAACTGAGCAAGTCAAATTCTGCTTCCCTTGAACACAGAAGCAAGCAGTGTGTTTTGTCACACAGTCACATCAGCAGACTGCAACAGCAAGTGCAGTCACCTGGTGAAACAATCCACTCAGAGATTTGGAAGGAAAATTTCCTGAAGGCAGGTGACACCAGACAGCTGGCAGCCCTCTACTTTTGTTCCGAGAATAACACCTACATTGTAAGGCGTGCTGCCAGAAGCTGCACCCACCTGGGATGCAGCCAGCCCAAGATGAAAGGGATCCAAATCCAGAAGGGACGATTAGCTTTTACTGATGTTGTTCAAGATACACGTACCTGAGAACACACTAGTCCCCCTTAGATGTTCAGTACTGCTTGGTAAACCCAAGAAACTAAGAAAGTTAATCAGGTCAGAGCCCAGGATTGCATATGTTTTCTCCACAGGGATTATGAACTACTTGCCAAGTATTCAGATTGGGTAATTGCTACCTGAATTACCAAGGGTATGCAGCCTGAAAGAAAATAATCACTTAGAGTTTCTGATAGGTTGCATCACACCCTGCAAAAGTGGATGGCAGAATAAGAATCATCAACACATGATTTAAGGATACAAGCCAGCACGTAGCTTAAACAGTAGAGCTGACCCCCTCGTGGCTGGCTGAAGCAGAAGAAACATTAACCCCCCACACTCTGTTTATAGTAGAGCAATCATTTGATTCTGAACTCCAGAAACATTTGTGGAATCTAAAGTTTCCCTGAAATAACCTTCCCTTTTTTAAGACACGGGACAAACATTCATCCCTGCTCTAAATTTTACCCCAGCGTCTAGCTGTGAGATCATTGTTCAACCAGCATACAAGTTTAGCCTCACACTGCCACATATTTTATGACCAAATACAACTTGGAGCAGAGCCTGTACTGTCTGTCTGTCAGGGTGCTGCTATGTGATAAAAAAAAAATCCATCATCAGGTGTACTTAACTATAAAGCTCTGCTGAAAATCTGGCTCCTTCTAACAAAACTGGTTAAATACCAGTAATATTTATGGAAAGATTAGGTATCCAAAATATTGCAATTTAATTGTATGTGAGAGCATTCTGAACCATTTTCGAGGTGACTTTCTTCTATGTAACCAAAGAGCAATACACAACCCTGGGAAGAGACCAGAAGTTATTCAAATACGCACTCCATTCTAGTCAGCATGCAGTGCTGACTCAGAAGCAAACATTAAAAAGCCGGAGCCATGCAGGAACTTCCAAATTTGATTGTACATCTCCCAAAGGGGTTGTTACAACAGTGTCAAACAAGCCTTAAGCAGGAGGAATAAATAGGTGAGGGGAGATTCAGCAGCAGGGGAAAACAGTGCTGGGGGATAACAACAGGTCAGATCAACATGTGCAGACTTCAAACTGAACTGTGATACTGAGGTTTAAAGGAGGAAAGTCACAGGCCATATCAAAAGTTAACAAGGATGACATGGTGCAGAGAGAGCACACATTAATCCTGTGCAACTTGGTCTAGGTGATCCTGCTCTGGCAGGGGGATTGGACTAGATGATCTTTTGAGGTCCCTTCCAATCCCTAATGCTCTGTGATTCTGTGATTAAAGCATCCAGTGCAGGGGTCACTTCTGTGTCTCATTTTAAGACTACACGCCTCCTTGTTTTCATAGGTTAATTTTAGACAAACTGCAAACAAGCAAACAAACTCAAAACTACATCTCTAAGCAAGCTGGGAGGCAGCAATGCTATTCAGGCTTTTTCAAGGTAATAGACCTGGCCATAGATTAAATATCAATTATAGGTTGCATTTGGTACCTCAGAAATTTATTATTCAACATTATTGGTGATGTTTTGCCTAATTGTGTCATGAAGTGCACTATCTTACTGTGCATTAAAGCTAGACCAAAATGTTAGTGTAAGAAGAAGACCATAGAGCTTTAATGATGGGCTGAAACTTGGGAAAGGCATGTATGCATCAATATTTGACTTCAGAAAGTATGCAAACCACTTCAGCAACACTGTGCTTGTCTTTCACATGAGATAATGGATGAAGAGTCAACAGCCCTTATTTCATTGCTGGAGCATCAGATTAGCGTTTAAATTAAAGATCAAATTAATTTGTATTAAATCATATGTCAGTAGAAATAACATCACTGCAGTTTAACATAATCATGTTTGTGGGCTGCTTTTTCCTCTTATTACCAGTAAGAACAGGGGTTTTCATCAAAAACACAGCTTCCTTAAACTGGGAGGCATCCAAAATTCAGATCTGCACAGACCTCCTTCTCCTACATATGTGTTAAAACACTGCTTTATCTTTTGTGTAAATATCTTTCTTCTTGAAAAGGAAACGGCAAACTTCTACCCCTCCCATTCACACTGAAGAGAACATTACTCCCTAAACAGCACCACTTAATCCAAAACAAACAGCAAGATATCTAAAATATCCCTTAGTTTACTGAGGGATATACGACTTGGAGAGAGAGTACCTCCTTCTTGGGACAAAGAGGGAGAAAGAGTGAGTTCAGACAGATTGTTTTGAACGAGTCTAGCTCATTTCCAAGCACCATGATCAAATTTATGAGTGTTTCCACAGAAAAAAGAAGTGTCAGAAGGACATCCCGGGCTGGAATGCAGCAGAACTGATTCCCACAAGCCCGGGAATGTTGCTGGGTTTCATGATAGAGCTGTTAATCTTACAGTAAAGTAATTCTTGAATGTATTTTGCACTCAGCGATGAGCTCTCCTAGCAGTCCTCTCAGTGTGAGCAGCCCTCCCTGGTGATAGGGCTGTGGAAATATTGCTAGAGGCAGGTCTTGCACTGGTTTCTTTTGTCTCTCCACTTAGTCTTTGCAGAAAGATGCTACCAGCAGTAGAGAAAGGCTGTAAAACTGAAGACATCATTTTAAATCAAAAGGCTTTTAGTGGTTGTATTAAAGGTCTATCAGTGTTCTGAATAGTGACTGTAACAACTACACAGTGAAAACATCTATGCAGGTGCATAATTTAAAAAGAAAAAGGACATTCCCCCTTCCCATTCTTTAGGAGAGGTCAGGCTTTGTATTTCAGTAGGTCTGTTTCTCTAAAGGAGGTGATAAAATGAGGGCACAGTGAAAGAAGCAGCAGTGGGGCAGGACAGAAAAAAGATGAGGGAAAAGAATGGGCAGCGGAAATAAAGCAGAGAAGAAGCACAAAAGAGAGAGATGATATCTGACTAGGACAAGGGGTGAACCACAAACCTAGTCATTGCCAGTGTCCAGGAACAAAAATAACTCGTTTGTCCACCAGTGGCAAGGGCAGCTGCCAGTGTGGTGGGATGGTATCTTCCCTGAGCTGCTCTGCGTGGCACCTCCCCAGTCTGCTTCCAGATCGGCCCCTTTCGCTGTGCTGCGACAAAACTCGGGTGTTCGTGCAGTCCCTGTGGTTGTTGTTAGGAAACTGCCACATGTTTGGTCTCAATAGAAAAAGTATTTTAATACAAGAAAAACAGGAAACTCAAGCACGTTTTGGGTCTAATTCAATTTCAGTTCCCCGACTCCTTTATTTTCTATGGACAAAAGGCACGTAACAAAATTACGAACTGGGACGTGAAGAAAGCAGAACTGTGCACATGACAGATAAAGCTGGCTCATTACGTGAAAACTGAAGCCATGCAAAATTTCAATTCAGAGCAGATTAAAACACCTCTCATCCAAACACCAGTTAGGATCAGTCAAGCAAATCCCAGCACCTGGACAGAGTCTGAGCAGAACGCATGTGAACTGGCACAGGTCATGGTTTCAGAAGAGCAGACCAGATTATGCAGAGATGCAAATACTCTTTCTTCATTTTAAGCTGAAAACAATCCCTGTTACAGGAACCTCCAGAGACAAGATACGAGGTACCAGTTCAATGTCAGACACCCTACACTCGGTTGCAAGATCGTCAATGCCTTTTAGTGCTAATGTACTAAAGCATGACACCAGCTCAAGATAACCACATTCTATTGAGAAACATAACAATAGAAATAATGGAATAAGCACTTCATGCAATTTGCTAGGAATGTAGTTTGGACACCAACAGCCAAAACAAACTAAAATGGCAAATGCAAGGACTCTATTTTGAAAAGATCTGCAAACAGACTCAGCAGCTTTACAGGGGGTCATATTTTCCACAAGGATAAACTGTCCTTGAACAATATTTTCAGCGCTCTGATTACTAATACGCTTTCTTTTCATATGGATTGTTCTCACCTCCACTCCTTTTCCTTGAACAAATATTTACTGTGACCAATAAAATTCTGCTCTCCATTTATGAGTTAAATAGCGCTGTATTCCCACACGCTGTTTTATATACCAGCACATAGCGCATACGTGGGCCCACAGAAAATGACATCTCGAAAATACACCTGGTGGAATGACTTTTAAGCAATCATGCTCACTGTAGATTTCAGCCCTGATTCATCAATATATTTAATTCACTGTGGTATTAGATCTGTGAGTGAGAGGAATGAAGCGTTCAGCGCAAGAAAGGAGGTGACATATTTCACCAGAGATAAGTGTTTCTGCATGTGAAAGAGTGATGCCTGAAGCAGTGCCCAGAAGAATGGGAGTAAACACATCACTTCAGGGGGAACTACTGACATGTTTAATTTTAAGAAAGCAACCACAAATATTTGTAGTGAACTATTCATACACTTCTAAATGTGTTCCAGAGTTTTACCAGGTAAGAGCTTAAGTGACCAAATTACAGCCTGTGAGATGCCAGCAGGCTATTAGTGATAAGCATGATGGACATAGGAGGTTCCACATAAATATGAGAAGGAACTTCTTCACAGTGAGGGTAACAGGGCACTGGAACAGGCTCCCCAGGGTGGTTGCGGAGTCTCCTTCTCTGGAGACGTTTAAAACCCGCCTGGATGTGTTCCTGTACATCTTGGTCTAGATGATCTTGCTGTGGCAGGGGATTGGACTGGATGATCTTCCAAGGTCTCTTCCAATCCCTAATGATTCTATGTTATTAATTCATTATTCATCTACTGTTTTTTACTGCTCATGTCTTGAAAATTTCAGTAAACAAGTTAAGAATGGAAAGAATCTTTCCATGTGAACCAAGAGCATTCACCACAAACTGTGTATGAAGAAAAGATTTACAATTTCACAGGTCAATATCTATAAATTGATTGCATCATCTGAAACTCTTTTCCTTTTTACAAGGTGTGGGACAGACTCTTGGTGCAGCAGGGCCCACCAGCATTTCTGCTGTTTATATAGCTTTGGGGAAGTCGGGGATTGTGCTTCGCACATGGGTCCTTTTTGCTAAATTCCCCTTCAGGAGTGCAGAGCTGAAGAGGAACACATCTCTCTTGAACACCTGCAACCAGCAGTTCCTTCCTCAGGCACTTAAATAGATTTTCCTCACACTACACTAAGACAAAATACTGGCTGCTCCCCTCAATACACCTTAAAATATAACAGTGGTACTAACAAGAGAGAAGGTGAGCGCATCAGCAGGTTCCTCTGGGATGCCAAAGCAGATCTACATAAAACATTTTGGGGCTGCCCAGGGGGTTTGTGGAGTCTCCTTCTCTGGAGACATTTAAAACCTGCCTGGATATGTTGCTGTGTGACTTGGTCTAGGTGATCCTGCAGTGGCAGGGGCATTGAACTACATGATCTTTCAAGGTCTCTTCCAATCCCTAATGTGCTGTGATTCTGTGATTAACATCTACATTGGACTTGGGCTTAATTTTTAAATCCCAGCAGCTCTGTGATGCTCCATGGAAGAGGCTGAGGTTCAGGCTGCATGCCACGCCTGAGGTCTGTCACACGCATGGTCATATTCAAACCTTGTTCAGAGTTGTTCCTAATCTTATGGTTCTCTCCCAAGTCTTCTGGTCTTCACAGTGGATGCTCAGAAGCCACAGACGATCTGAGACAGCGTGCTGCATGGTCTGCTGGTGAAGGAAAAGGTGTGTCCACACAGACGGTTCCACAGATGGCTTGTGTCAGTATGTATGGTTACCTAACAACTCGATAACTGGAACTAACTGGGTTTAGGATCTAGCTAAGGCTGCAGTCTGAAACTATTAGTGTAGGCATGCTTTGTTTTGTGGTTTGCACTTTTTGTTGGTTGTGAACAAGCTTTGGTTTTAGTCAAGACAATCAGACTTCAGAACAAGGTGATGACCGCAGGGCAATCCTCAGGCTGAGCCTAATGGTGAACGAAGCACTGACTTCTCCATGGGTGGAAGGAGGAGATATATTCAGCATGGGCCCTTGGTAAAGCAGATGAGGACGTGAATTCTCCCCCAAAAAGAAGATGTCTGTCCAGCATGAAGAATGACATGTTTAATAGTCCGTGCTACCTGCACACCATACCCTCAGTGTCCAGTGCCAGTGACATGTTAAACAGTGAGATAATAGGGTCCACCACCAGCCTGCTGGAACCGGCAAAAGCTACTTGCTTTGGCACATGTGCAAAGGATCTATGCCTGGGTTGGCTGGGAATACAAGAGAGAGAAAATGCAGGACTGCCAGGAGGGCTGATGAGAGGAACTGTGGAGATGCTGCATTGACAGGCATTGAAAAAGAGGATAAAATCCCATGCGCTGAACTCAAAGGAAATTCAGGTGGTTTCCTGATAATCTTGAGCGTGAGAATTTCAGATCCATGAGGCCAACAAAGGGGAACTACACAGAATCATTTAGGTTGGAAAAGACATTTAAGATTACTGAATCAAATCATAAACTGGGTGTCTTCCAGTAGCCCATGTCACTAAGCACCACATCTGCATGTCTTTTAAATAACTCCAAGGATGGCAACAAAACCAGTCCTATGGGCAACCTGTTCCAATATTTGACAACCCTTTTTGTGAAGAAATTCTTTCCTAATATCCAACCTAAACCTCCACTGTCACAAGAGGGCTATTTCCTCTTTTACTTTAAGAGGGCTTTCTTTCTGAACTTCTAAACTCTGTTTCACAGGGAAAACAGACTTTCATCTGTTATTTGCCCTCTATCAGGCAATTATCAACAACAGGAGAGGATGAGCTGCTCTCATCTACCATGTAATGCCCACAAAATATCTCTCTTTTAGCTAGTCCTTAATCAAGCCATGGTGCTGGTTTCAGGGGCCTTTCCCGAAAAGAAAAGAAGACACAATAGGCCGAGGTAGACAAGCAGTGGCAAGCAGCCAACACACAGGTGAGAAAATTACCCTACTTTTGTCTCTGCCCAGCATCACCATATGTCTGACTCCTTTCAGCCTCTGTGAATAAGACTTCTTTGATTTTCATAAAAGAGATGCTATTAAGCAACTACCAGGAAGTCATTAAGCACTGTCAATAACTAAAATAGATATACTGTTGTCAAAATACACCGAATAATTGCAATTTGTGACGCACAAGCTTTGCCGTGCTATGCTGACTTCCTAAACTGGCAAATTAATTCAGCCACAAAAGGTCTCTCAGTCAACTGTACAAACGAGCACAGTACTGTTGCGGTGCTTTATGCTCCAATATTTCCTTTAATCAAGGATTTCAAAATACATTTGATCCATAATTAGTGAGACGTACTGTAATTCCTTGAGTGTGATGACAGGATACACTGCACTACTGTCACTGCACTTTTCCACACCTCCAGCACTGCTGAGTGGGCTCCAGCACTAGCAGCTGACAACTACAAACTTACAGCTTTTATAACTACAAAGGGGCAAACGTGCATATATACACGCTTCTGCACGGTTGTTCTTTCCCTGCCTGTGCAGGTACAAAAGATAAAAGTTGGTGGGAGGATGTAAAACTTACAACAGTCTTTTCCCAGATGCCTATTTCTTCCAGTTTTCCAGTGGGATCCTCCAAAGGAGAAGTAGAAACGGAACTGAAGTGTGGACACGTTTGCGCAGCTAAGTGGATCCATGAGCTGCAAACCAGTACATAAACTTGCAGATTGTGGAACACCTGAGAAGCAGGCAGGTAAGCCTAAAATTTAGCATTTAAAAACAACTGCATGCCTAACTTGTCTTGCTAACCACACAGAAGACTGTTCATGGCCAAAGAGATTTAAAAATCTAGCTTGGTTTTAACCGTATAGCCTTATTTAAAGGCCAGAAGTATTATTTTACAGATAGGGATCAGAGATACCAGGAGACTTACTTTCCCACAGTTGCATTGTAGGTCTGTGGTTACACTGCCAATCGCATCCACTCAAATTACTATTAATTCTGCTTACAACATCAGTGCCTAAGGACTAATGAGAATGGAGTGCCTTCAGTCTTGTTAGGCTCTGTACACACAGAACTGCAGCCAGGCTCTGCCCGGAGCTCTCGCAGCCGAAACAAAGGACGATGGAGGAGAGGCAGTAACACAAGCAGCAAATTGTGAGACAGAAGCAACTTCAAAGAGGTCCATTTGTGGTATTTCCTAACAGGGTTTAGATAGAGTGGGGTGTGTGGAGCTAAAAGAAACAAGGGACTGATGAGGAAAGATGCAATGAGAAGTAGGCCAGGAGAGCTGAAGATAAAACAAAGCAGACAAAGAGGAAAAATGAAGTGAAAGGACTGTGGGGAGTGGGAAGATGCAAACAAGAGACAGAGCTCCAGCGAAAGAGGATGGAGCACAGAAAACAATCCAGAAGTGCAGGCAAGCTCTCACAGCATCTAACAGTCCTTATTTCAGCAACTCTGGTAGCTGTTCCTCTCTGTGGTTCAGTGGAGGCAACACTTGTGTCCTAACATCCTCTGAACAGAAATGCTCCCAGCACAACTCTGTGTTGAGGGAAGGGGGAGGAATGGGCACTGGCCAGAGCCTATCTACTTCCCCATCTCCTCAGAAAGCTTCAGCCTTGGCTGCTTCTGCAGCTGCCTGTGCCAGCTAGAGACCTTGGCCACAAGGCCAACCACAAGCCCAAACTTCTTCTCTTGTTAGTTGGTTCACCACTTGTATCTCACACAAGTCTGTTGCGAGCACACTGTGAACATGTCAAACACTCCTGCTTCTCTGCCATATCCATATAATTTCCCTTTGTGGTTCTGATGGAGCCAAAATATATGTTACAGATGACTGAGGAAGACATGAAAGAGGAGCAAAAAAACCCATATTTGTGGCTTATCACCTAGAGGGTCTTTTAGGCAAGTGCGTTGACAAACATGCAATCCCTCTAAAAGCTGTTCCTAGTAACCCAAATTGAATTTCAAAGATGACATCTATCTTATAATTTTTTCAAGAAAGCTTTCAAAAAAGCTCAAAAATTCTAAGTCTATCCTATCAGAAGGTTATGCTGCACCCTCTTCCTGCAGACAAAAGACCATGGGGTGTACAGGAGATCATAGACTCATAGAATCATTAGGGATTGGAAGGGACCTCGAAAGATCAACTAGTCCAATCCCTCTGCAACAGCAGGATCATCTAGACCAAGTCACACAGGAACACATCCAGGCGGGTTTTAAACATCTCCAGTGAAGGAGACTCTACAACCTCCCTGGGCAGCCTGTTCCAGTGCTCTGTCACCCTCACTGTGAAGAAGGTCCTTCTCATATTTATGTGGAACCTCCTATGTTCCAGCTTACCATGGTTTATATAGCTGGAAACAGAAGATGGACTTGCTGCCACTTTCCTCAGTATTCCTGTCTCCTGTGGAAGGAAATGTAGTTCAAGGGGATAGATGTACAATCATTTCTCGTGGTATCTTGCCAATCCTCTGCCCCTGGGTCTGTTATGATTAATGCTGATCTACCACCTGGAGTCTGTGTTGGCCGTTCACACTGTTTTCCATGGCGAGGAACCATAGTAAGCATGTGTGATGGATCTCCACCCACATTTTTTAAGAGTTCTGGGATTGCTGTAAAGATGAAGCTAAGTTAAACGTGACCCTGGACCCATGTAACCTGTGGATCTACTCTCTGCTCAAAGGCTTGTAGCAAAGGTTTCCTCTCCCTTTTGGGTATATTGAAAGTAGCAACAAGAAAGAAGTTACAGCAGAGTCAGTCGCTTCTCAACAGGCAGCAGGCAAAAGGTATTTTCTGCTCCTAGGACACTGAATTCTCTTCAGCAGCAAGTTTCTAGAATCCTTTAGACTGTACGACACAGCTCACTGTCTCTAAAAGGGTGGCCTTCCAGCAAGATTATCACAGTTAAGGCAGCAGGGCTTTCAAAAATGTCAGGTTTTCTGCGAGTCATGGTTAAAGTGGGCATCCATGAGAGAGGACAAAACCCTAATTAAAGGTTAGCCCTCAAATGCTTCTGAAAAGCCATGTGCTCTGTTAAACAAAAGCCTTACAACACAACCTGTTTCCAACATCCAGAGGCAGATATCGTGTAAAAGGATCAGATTAGATTTGTACGTAGAGTTCCTACTAAAATCAAGTCACACCTGGTAACACTGATGTTCTACGCACTACATGGAGGTAAATCAATGTTACCACCACCCCCTTGAGTGCAATGCTCAAGCTAGGTTTGCTAATCAAAGCAGATTGCATTTAACAGCGCATCAGAAATATTTATGCCACCTCTAAACAATTGGCTGCCTAAAAGCCAGAGTCCTGATGATTCAAAGTACAAGAGCAGGACTTTGACAGGACTCCATGGAAAGAGAATTTTCTTTCTCCTTTTGGCACCCCACCCCTGCACACCGCCCAGCCCTATGACCCAGGTCACACTCAACACACATACCCATCCCCAGGCCCCCAGTGCTTGTTGCAAACTACCATTGCTTGCTTGACTTCAGTACAGCTGTCTGCAGCATCTGATGACCTGGCCCAAGGAACATATTCCATCAGAAACTGAAAAGCACTGGTTTTAAGGTTAAGTAATAAGGTTGGTGTGAGCTTTTTTAAAATGAACATAGAATGCTTTGGATTAAAAGCGACTTTTAAAGGTCATCTAGTTCAAACCTCCCTGCAGTAAGCAAAGTCATCTCCAACTAGATCACACTGCCCAGAGCTCCATCCATCACAGACCTTGAGTGTTTCCAGGGATGGGGCATCCACCACCTTCCTTGGCAAACTGTGTCAGTATTTCACCACCTTCATAATAAGAAGTTTCTTCCTTATAACTAGTCCAAATCTATCCCCTCATAGGGTACACTTGTCCTAGGTACCCCTTTGGGTACCCCTTGTCCTGTCCCAAACAGGTCTTGCTAAAAAGATTGTCTCCATCTTTCCTATAAACCCCCTTTAAGTACTGAAAGGCTGCAGTGAGGTGTTCTCTCAGCCTATTCTCATAGCAGAGGTGTTCCAGCACTTGGATCAATTTTGTGGGCTCTTTCTTGTGCAAAGGACTCCAGAGATAGATGCAAGACTCCAGGTGGGGTCTCACCTGCACAGAGCAGGGCAACAGAATCACCTCCCTTGACCTGCTGGCCATGCTGCTTTTGATGAACATCCTCTAGTTTAAGACAGCTCCTCAGCATTTTTGTATAACTACCACCATTTAAGCTCACCTGCAAGGTGTTCAGGCTAATTTCAACACAGAGTATTGCCAGTATTGCCATTTCATTCAACAAACTAAAGGCCTAGAAACTCAGCTGAGATTTTAAACTTCACCCCACATCAGTGCTGGTTCTGAGCTCAGGCTGAGACTAGGGCTGCCTGAGAGAGGGCTTGGCTTCACAAGCCCCACCAATTCTCATGCCTCCCTCCTCACCTAAATTTCCAAGATAAATGCTTTGCTTCCGTGTTGTTCCTGTTTCCATGCTTCACTGCTGTGAATGGGATGAAAAGGTCTCCTCTGATGAGTTTTCTTGTCTTTGTGTTCAGTCACTAAAGTGGACAGAGCAGTAGGATTAGAAGGTTAGCAAAGTTTACAAAACAAAAACTGTTATTAATACAGTCTGAGTAGGTAGGTGGGGGTTCTTTTTTCTAAACCAGTTCATAAGAAGACTCATCTACTCATCTGCTCAGTCTCAAGAAACAAAAACTTTAATTCACTGCATATGTAATTGGAAAACCCATGGCCCTGTGATGTACCCGGGGCCCTGCCACCCAAAGAAGCACTGCAGTTTGATTTCACGGTGCAAGTAGTGGGGGCAACTTCTAGGAACAAACACTGAAAGTCAAGCAGTGGCCAATTGCTCACTGAAGAAACTGCTGTTAGAGGGTTCCCTCCTAAGCAGGTTGCTACCATCTCTCTGAAAGAAGCTGCTACTCCCTCCACAGAGTTCTTCTTCATTCCCACTGCAATGACTAGCAGGTTAATTTAACCCAAATGAAAGCTCTTCACGCTAAGCTGTCTGACGCTGCTCTGAAGCAAACTCTCACTCTCTCTTTCCAGGTGGCTCTGCTGGGCAACCAAAAAACCAGTCCTGTCGGCAACCAGCAACACAAAGGAAAGAACATCTGAGACTGGTGTGCTGTTCTGCAGTGGACGTCCACCACATCCTAAAACACAAAACGTCGTTCAAAGATGAAATCTGCAAGCAAAACCAATTTTTGCCCGCCAGTGCCTTTCCTTTGAAAGACATTCAAGAAGTCATTGCAGGGGAGAATTACTTCTCCTTTGCCTAAACAAAATCTGTGGAAATTCTAGAACTTGGAGAAAATGAATAATTTCTTGAGATAAGTTATGAAAATTATTAACAACTGTCAACCTCTCTCATGGTAACATCAGAATTTGAAGCTAAGGAAAAAGACAGTACAGATCAGCAGACAGATGCAAATTACATGTCTTGAGTGCTCAGGTCTCAGCGGCGACTTCACAGCAGAAGTTGGCCACGGCAAATTTTGCATCGATTTTTGTTTCTTTTCCTGTAAAACTCTGAAAGTGTTTCTACTTCTTTACTTTCAGGCTGCTTTATGTTCTTCAAATTCTATTTTTCTGTATAACTGCCCAAAATGCTAAGTGTTCTCTTCACATACACAAATTTTAAATTCCGTTTCCAAGGCTTTCTTCTGGAAAATGCCAATTTTCTCTAAGACACTCCATTTCAATGGGAAAAAAAACCTTTCTAGTGTCTTCTCTTTTCTCAGGATGGATGTCATTTCAAACTTGCAGTAATTTGTCACCTTTCATTCCAAATCTTGAAACAGTAAGTCAAGATGATTTTTCAATTAGCCACATCGTGAAATAAAGAGGAAGAGGCACTTCCATAGGTCTGCAGTTTCCAACCAGAGCTGCTGATGACAATCGCCTCTTGAGGACAGCACTGTTGGACTCTGTGGGAAAAAGGAGGCTTCAAAATCTGGGAATATCCAGTAAAGAATAGAAATATTTTTGAAGAATTTAAGTCTCCCATTCCACCCTGCCAGGTCCTCACTATCAGCAAATCTCAACACAGCTATAAATGATGCTGTTCAATGCTAGTATAATCGACTCCTTCATGTTCTCCCCAACCTTCTTTTATTATTAGTCCTGTGGAAAATGAAAGCAGGCAACTTCTGATCAACCTAGGCATGGAAACCAATACTGCATTATGCAGACGAGTAAGGATCTGCCTGATTTCAAACAGGAACCTGCAAATCCAAGCAAGACCAGTCCAACACAATCAGTCCCTCCATGAGGTTCCCCATACCCCTTCACGGACATCCCTGAGCTGTGACCTGCCTCTTCCCTGCTGCTGCAATTCAGGCTCTTCTCACATTGGAAAACAGCACTTATGCCAAATTGTGAAGTGGTTTTACGAGGTGGAAAGGCACCAGCTAGGGGCTAAAGAAAGGCAAATAAACTCCTCTAACTTGTAAAAAACCAACAGATTTAAACCCGGTTCAACCGAGGTGAAGGGCAAGTGCATTAATCGCCTGTATTAACAGGGCTCTGTGTACTTGCAGCAGCACTCAATTGGAAAGGACAGCATGTCTTGCTGTAAATAAGACAAACAAACAGCAGCTACAACAACAAATCTTCTCTCAACTACTTTTACTTTTCATTAAACGAGTAATCTGATTTTTATTAAGTCCCCTCAAAGCCCATGTAGGCACCCCTTTGTAGCTGTGCCTGTCTGCCCCGTATACATACGCTCACACATATGCTACAGTCCGACGAAAGCCTGGAAGGGAACTTCAGCCAGTTTTTGTTCTTAAGTGATAATCGAAGAAATCCTCCGTCACGTGTTGCGGCAGTGTGAGTTGGCCATACCAGGACAAAGAGTCATGCAGATGTTACCCAAATGCTTCCATTAACTTAATCTTCCTCAGAAGAGCCCTTCTGCTGCCAAGTACTTAAGAGTGTCACTTGGGATTTAGATGCCATTTTTGTTCACTACTGAAGACTGGTCATGGGTAGGAATCTGCAGCCCTGATAATAGGGTTTACGGAACACCATGAAAATAGATTACTGCCTGCTGAAAATGTTTAAAACAGACAATGTTACCTTTTACTAGTCTTAAAGTGCTTTCTGGCATGGAAGGAGTAGTGGTTGTTTACTCCAGTATGTTTTCTGGAACACCAGCTTAGAACAATATAAGGATCATCATAATAATTAACTGAGAGTCTCACAATATGATACAAGAGTCTAAGTCATTAAATGTTTTTCTTCACATCATTCTAAAAGTAAAACTGTTTGTGATCAAAAACTGCATCAGACTCTTCCAATGTTCTTAGCATATACTGTTATCGCAGTAATGAAACCAGTTTTACTTCTTTCCTTTTTTTAACTCAGTTATTATGTGGGAAGATGTAGTAGTATAAAATAGCAGGAAATAGTATGAGTAAATTTAACTTGAAAAGTTTAGTATGTGTTTTAGAGAAAAGATTAACAAGTCCTTTTTTTCAACTGCCTTTTTATCTCCGTTTTTTTCATCTTGCATTTGCTTCAGCCAAGCAATTCCAACAGTTCAGAAGGACAGATGTTCCATCTCATTCTATTCCCAGACAAGTCACTCTGTAAAATTACTTTTTTTTTTTGAAACGTTAGTTCAACACTTTAAGGACCATCAGAAATTTTAAAGGAGAATTACAGAGGACTAATCAGCAATGTGTTTGGATCTTGTTTCTATACAGTATTTTTTTTAGCTGTAGTTCCACTCCTGAGCAAGATAGTTTCAGATTTATTTTCCACCTTCTGGTTCTTCCTGGTTTGCATCTACGTAAGTACCACAAGCCTCACTGCAATCCGTTGTAGAGCGTGTGAATTTGTGATGCGTTCAGGGATGCGCTCAGTGAACCGAGGCATGCCAACGCACCTCACCAGGAGGAGAAAATGATTGAAAATACACTACTGTGCTGACTGGCTAATCAAAGTCTACTCAGTAAGGACATTCAGAGCACACAGCTGCAATTCAGATCATCACCGTTAATCTGCTTTCGCTGGTACACTTCTACAACAAAGCCAGAGAAGAAGAAACCTTTGGTCAATGCTCTCAGGACAACCACACGCCGGCATTGGCTTATCCCAAACCCATTAGTGCTTGCAGACGAATTAAATATGAAGCCTTGAGAAAAGCAAATTAAGGTTTAAAAGCAGTCAATTCACAGAGTGAGAAACTTTCATGCACAAATCATTCCACATCTATATCATTCACATCTATTACCATTTGCAAAGATCCTTCTGAGCTCAACCTCCCAGTCATCTGTATTTACCACACTTGAGCTCACAGTGCAAGCTGGAGTCAGAGCTAAACCAGAAAGATACTCCGGAGAGCCCTAATTTACTCATTTAGATGACTGACATTCAGATCATGGGACTAGACTACCATCACCCTGAAGTAACCTCTTGACATATGGGCGCCAGGTTCAGAGTACTGATAGTTCCTTTCTACAGATGTTTTCCTGTCAGTCTTCCTATCAGCCTGCGCTGCTTGCTACTGTGAACATAAAACCTGAATCGTGTCAGGTGCAGAGCAAATTATTAATACCCAGGTTCTTCATCAGATGCTGATGCTTCTAAGATTAAAATAACACCCTACATGTGCTTTTGTGTTTTACGGGGTTTAAGAGCCCAGGCAAGCTTTAGGCTCATGCATCCTCTTTCTCTATCACCAAGATTCACTATGATGAGTTCAGACCAAAATAAGCATAAAACAACCTGGCAAAACTGGCACAAGCCACTTCATGTAGCCTCAGACATCTGGCACTTATCCACCTGCCCATATTGAAGAAGCTTCTTCAAGATACAGCAAAGAATGTGGCTCCTAGCTTTTGAAGTTCAAAGGCACCACTGGAGATAGTGGCAAGGCACTTGAACATTTAACTTGGAGCTATTTTCCCCCATCTTTTTAGCTATTTTGGAGTTCACCACCTAAGATACCTCTGCGGTCAATGGAAAGAAACAGAACCCTTCTGGGTATCACTTTTATGTGATATCCAACCCCTAATGATCCTATGATATGAAACCCACTCTTACAGAAGGAGAGTTGACTGTAAAAATAAGCAGGTACAATTCATATATAATTCATATAGAATTCAATAGGTGGGAAAATTCCTGCCATCCTAGCATCACTAAGAATTTTACTGTTGATTGTAACACGAAGTAATGAAGTGAGATTTCAAGGCAATTGTGGATACCCTTCAGTTATTTGCCACTATTTAGAGCAGCACTTTGTCTTCTCTTCTAGTGAGGGGTTTTTTTAAAAAAAAGAAAGTATGATCACGTTTGAGTGCAGAAATAGGAAAAAGGTTATTGTGTCAACCTCCCTGAAAAGCAAGATAGCACTCAGTGAAAAGGGTATTAGGTCAAATCCAATTATTTAGTCACTCCGAAGAGGTCAATGGAATTGCAGCACAGATTAATTTGGCCCAGTGTTGCAAAATTAAGCTGAACTCCGTTCTAGGTGTGAGCACTATAGTAAGACTACGCATCTAGCAAGTAGGAAAAAAATTAGCTTACACCAGACAGGATCAAGTCATGCTTGCTCTGGGAATGTAAATCTCTCACCAAATGCAATGAACCTAGTTCTCTAATTTGCAGAAGCAAGATTCGGATCTTTCTTTTTACAGTTACATGTAAGAATGTGATCACATTAGGAAGATTTTCTGTCATCACTTTTCCTTCAATTACAAAACAGAACACGGAGGGTAGGGGATATTATGAAATCGCAGTATTGGACTGTATCCCAAAACAAGGATTATATTCAATAAAAAAGGAAATACAAACTTGTTTCATGACTGTTGTGCTTCAGCGATTCTAACAAAAGTAATCACTCATGCCCGATTTGCCAGCGTGCACATACTGAGTATGGGATGGACAATCTCAGTGGCCTTCCAGGAAAAACATGGAAAATACATGCTCCGTAATAAAATCAAAACCTGGTTTTGTTAATGTATGACTAATGAAATTCATCTAATACTGCCACAAACACGGGCTAAGAAAACCGGTAGCTCCAAAACACAGAAATAGCCCCTTTCTTCACTCATTTTGATGCGTTAGACCTTCCTTTCTACAAAACCTACTGCTCAGCTAGAAAGCAAGCTTTCATCTAATATTATCTTGCACTAGTTACAGCTAGTGCTCTGCACTCAGAAATTGCAAAATCACCTGCATTATCATTAACTCTAACAGAGCTTACCAACTTCCAAAATGCTGCAGGTATTCTTGGACTTTGTACAACTGGAAATGCAACTGGGATCCTCATAGCTGTCCAGCTGCCCAGTTCATGAGTGGTACTTGGAATTTCCCTAATTTTGAGGAGATAGGTGCCAGTCTCCCCCAAAGTAATCCTTCAATACTCGCAGAAAGAAGATATCAATGTGTGTTTTTCAGGCTGAGCCTTAAACAAAAGATGTGAGGAAATCTTAAGGAAATAATTTCCTACATGATTACAGCAATTTATCTTCAAGCATAATCTGCTTTTAATTTTTTCAGACACTAAGAGGACCAAAATATCTCATAAATGTTACATTTTAAAAAAAGAAAGCCCTGGAAGTATCAGAAACAAATGGGAGTTCTCAGGGGCAAATCCTGCTCCCTTTCAGTGGGAGTCAGCCGGAGGGAGTGGGAGTGGAGTCACACTAATTGCTAACAAAGTCATTCAGTTCACTCGTAGACTGGTACTAATTTCATTATTACACTACTCAGAAAAGTGCAATTATTTGCAAATAATTTCACAAATAAATTGTCTGAATTTACGCATGAGTAATTCATCCCAAAGTTAGATTCTGCTCTAGAGAGAGCATTTTTCTGCAGCTCACAGAGACCCAGACTTTTAAAAAGAAAGCCCGATGCAAACACTATCTCTGCGAGCGCTGCTGATCTCACGTGAGAGCTGGTTTAACATTAACAATATACACTGCACAAAAACTCATACGGGCTGAACACTGCAAGGCTGCCAATTTAATTTGAAATGACTTGACAGAAAATCTCTAGGCCACCAAATGCTATTATAAAGCACTGTATTCTCATTAAAGGTCTGAGCCCTTTTTTTTCTCCCTGCGGGCAGACTCCTCGTGAGGCTGTCCCTCTGGCACAACATGTGATAGGGCTAATCTGTCTTCACTTGGACAGCACGGCGGATATGCAAACCCAGGTGGCACTAATAGGTTTACAGTAATAACTATGGAATTGGATACAGTATGTTACCCTGTGAGAAATTCCCACAGATCAATTTTTGTGGTGAAGGTTAACCAACAGACACAGAACCATAATATTATCTTTTTTTTTTTTTTCCATGGGGCTGTTAACAATTTTATGGTTTAAAAAATAAAAGAAAGGCTCTCCCATTTTTCAACAGAATACAAATATTTAACTTTTCAAGCATATCTCCCATGTACATGCATCAATAAGGCCCTCTTGGAAAGACAACTTCTGTTGTCAGTTATTCCAGCACAAATCTGGAGGAATTCCTTTGGCTTCGAAGGAAGATATCGGTATCATTGAGAGCAGAATATGCCCCCCAAAAGGTATGTAACATAACACGGTGTCATACCACTTCATTGGTGCATTTTAGTGGCACTTTTGTAACTGTATTATTGGAAATTACAGTGAGAATAAAATTAGCTGCACGATTATAATGGACGAACGACACAATTGAAAATACCCCTGTTACGGTAACGCATTATGGGCAGAGACATAAAATTGCTATCTGACCACTTGCGGACATCGGGGATCCCACGGTGCTCTTCTTAAGATTCGGGGTTTTAATCTCAGTGTGCTGGCCAAATCCCAGCACGGGTAATTACATTCTCTCTACCTAAATTCTCAGCATTTTACCCAAGGTGGTTGCATCTCCACGGTGCATTAAGTGTTCCTTGCACACAGATTTCAAAGTTCTCCAATACCTGTTAGCAGGAAAGGTGGTATTCAAGATGTGATGTCCTCTTAACAATTAGCTTTGAGTGCATTCATTCCAGAGAATAGCAGCAGCCATCTGTCAATCAGCTACAAAACTTAACATACTGAGAAACGTTGAGCTCCAGAGGCACTCCTATATTGTGGTATGTTATAGTCACTGCAGTCATAAATTCCATACCCACGTTAGCAACCACAGATGGAACATATTGAGAAGTTACACACACGGCACTGGTGACTGAAGAGGATGTATACAACCACACTGCAAATTCACCCAGCTTGTCAGTCCCCAAACAGTACTATTACCAGCTCAAGCCAAAGCATCTGTCTCACTTGAGACTACCAAAGATCTCCTGGAAGGGGCATAATCATCTAGGAGAGGGAGTTCTGAAACTGAAAACAAAGCCATACAAAATAAATGCATACCTCCAAACACAGCCACCTGAGGGCTTCAGAAGCAAGGTACCCATCTACCTACTGATAGGATGATAGGAGATTGACTACCAAAGCAAATTTTTTCCTCCCTCAGATGATTCAGGTAATGCCTCCTACTTCAACACCTACTCGTCCTCACTAGTAAGCAAAGACATATGGAAGAGGGATGATGTACTATGCAGAACAGCAAGATGGCTTTCTAGCGCGCAATGCCACCTCATGCATGCCTCGTGCCTATGGCTTTGTTGGCCATTTCGGTTCATCTTTCTCAGAAATAAAGGGACTGGAAGCAAAATAACAAAATGTCACAAGAAAGAGCAGCCACAAAAAACAATTCCAAGCCTTCCTTTCATGAGCACCTCTTCGCCACTCTGTTGACACAGCTTTTCCAGTAAGTGGCCTGATACTCCTCAAGCACAGAATCAAATCATTAAAGTAGATTTGAGTTTCACATACTTAATTAATGTAATAATGAGTAAAAAAGCCTTTCAGGATTGTTCTAACCATTGATCCAATGAGCCCGTTCCAGAGATGCTCACTGTAGGAGAATGACATCTTCGTTTGGACTGCAACTGTTGTGCTAAAACTAGTCATGTACATTGTGACATAAGTAATGTCTCAAGAGTCTAGTCCAGTGAAACCAGAC
The DNA here is from genome assembly GCA_013400115.1 of Rhinopomastus cyanomelas. Lineage (NCBI taxonomy): Eukaryota > Metazoa > Chordata > Aves > Bucerotiformes > Rhinopomastidae > Rhinopomastus > Rhinopomastus cyanomelas. Next base: position 77,283 of record VXBP01008404.1, on the reverse strand, counting down.
TTTTGTATGCATGTTTTGTATATACATATATATTTTAGTATATACTATAATTAAATACATTATCTATTTTTACATTCATATTTTTATATATATGTTACTTGCCTAACAGAGAAATCACTTGTGCTGAGCAGTGCCATGTGCAATGAATTGACATTAAGTGCAGTTCTAAGCAGGAAACTGCTGATTTCCAAATGATATTTAAGCAGGAAATCACTTACTATCAATTGTTATTAGCCAGACACTGTTGTACTGAGTTAGTGTAAAACGACCTGATAAATAAAAACTCTACCATTAATCAAGATAACATTATGTGACTTTAACTGCATAGTTTAAACAGTTCTTCATTTGTTTTGAACCTTCCACACCAATTCACAGAGACACGAGATACAGTTTACTGCTAAGATTAAGGTTGTTTTCTACACTTGCAGAAAGTCTGGTGTGGGTCCTTACATCAGAAAAAGACTATACAGCAGTTTCTGCTAGAAGGTCGTTTGACAACTGATACTGTGCAAGTGCCACAGCCAACCCTTCTGCTCTCTAGAAAAACATGGAGGTATTTCAGACACAACATCTGATACCAAATTCAATAGCCTGTCTTTTAAAGTTTTAATCTTTGGATTACCATCCTGTATGTGTATCATTTGTTGTTTGATATGGGATCATATTCAGGCTGTATACAGCTAACTTAGACAGCCCACCAGTGTGGCATCCAAGTTCAAGAGAATAACATCCCCCTCAGATCATCCATAATTCAGAGCTTTCAGATATGGCTCCACATGCAGGCAAGTAAGAGAAGTTAAATCAGGGTTGTGGAACTCAAACACTCAAGAGTGTGCTCCCATTTATGCTCTGTATTGCAGAAGACACATTAAGGTCTGAACCGACCTTCTACAACACAGGCATCTTTGTGAGAATGTGGAATGCAAACTTGCTTTGATCGATGTTTTGCCGGTGAGGATGTAAAGACACATTAAGAGCATTGCTCCAGTCACTTCAGATCTGAATCAGCTCTGGAGCTGCCAATACCTTAGTGAGGTAAAACGAAGCCAAGAACATAATGTTGTAGGGCCTATGTCCTTAATACATGAAAACGTACGAATGAAGTCAGAAGTAAACCACAATGTCCACTGAGTATGAGGAAATGAGACACAGAAACGGTGGCTTTTCTAACACCTCAATCAATACCTAAGGAAAATCAGTTCTAGCAACCTGTGGTTTGGTTTGGTACCCTTAAGATGTTCTCATGTCACACGGGCTTCCAAAGACGCAGAATCCTCAATGTCTTATTGATCAGAGCCTTCAATTTTAGCACCATCTTTAAGCAACAGAGGAAAAAAATATTTTCCATCAAAAGATTAAAACCGAAAAAAAAATTCCTGTAGAAGATTTTTTCACCTACTTTACTTCTGAGTAAAAAGCCTGGCTGAATCTTCCAGCTTTAGAGGAAGGTCTGACAGAATTTAAATCCAACTAATAAATTAGTTAATTAATTAATGAATTAGTGAATTAATTAATTAATTGGCAGCTCCTGAAATGGTCGCCACATTTTCAGTTACTTACATCCAAGCCCAGCCTTTTATGTCGGTCCTCCTTCCCTGTTACTGCAATAATGTCAAGCTCTGAATTTCCTTTATCTCAAAACAGTTCTCTTTTCTCAAAAAAAAAAGTCCAGTCTTCCGTATTACATAGACTCTTTGAACTACACCTTACGCAGTTTTATTCTTCACCAATTCATCTTCACTTCTCCATCTTTTCTCCATCCCCTGACACCAGTGGTAGTCATAGAATCATAGAATCATTAGGGATTGGAAGGGACCTCAAAAGATCGTCTAGTCCAATCCCCCTGCCACAGCAGGATCACCTACACCAAGTCACACCTCCCCAGTTATGCAACTCACATTTCCCAACACAGCTCACGCTGCTAAAATCACTGCCCTGCTTTGTTCTGTACCAGCTTATCTGCCTTTACTACTCCTGTCCCTCCCTTTATCAGATCTGTCAAACAGCACAAGTTTCCCAACCTCTCCTCCCTCCTCACTATCTCTAGAATGCCCCATGTGAGTGCCCCTCCCATTCTCGTCTTTCTGCCCCCCTCTTTTAGGCTTTGCTCTCTCTTGTTATTCACCAAGTTACTTTTCTCCTCATTTGTCATTCACTTGCAGTGCATTTCTCTCAGAAAGCACCTTTATCATAACACTGGAGATTCTTAAATCTCTGTTAGTATGAAATGGGAATATTCAGCCTGGGTATTGCTCAATGGTTATTGTCTCAGTCAAGTCTCTTAAGCTCCACGGGGCAGTAGAGTTCTCTCCTCGTGTATCTGTGAAGTACCAAGGACTGTCCTGGAGCTTAGCAAATAATAAAGCAGTTGTGTGTCTTAAAGGGATGAGATAACACCGCAGTAAGGACCATACACACTTACGCAGTAACTTTCCTCCAGATGGATCCCAAAGCGCTCTGCACCGTTTGCCAATTAACGGTACAAAATCGAGTATTTACATAGGAACCATTTCACCCACGAGCAGTGGCTCAACGCCAGCCGGGCCCTAATTGCGTGGAGTTACACAATACAGAGTTAAGACAGGGTGCGAAGACTCCAGCCCTGCTTCCAGGGAGGATTCAGATCCCCACACTAGAATGACCAGATCTGGTTGTAAAAGGTGAAAAGAGGGAAAAAAGGTCAGTTTCAAACTTGGCGCTTTTTGGCCAGGATTTTGGAACTAGCTCAGCCATTTGTATCTGGTCAGCGAACAGAACCGTTTAGCACACCCCAGACTCTGAGCATTTTCAAAGACTGGTGCATTTACATAGAAAAAAAAAGCAGGTGTGCAAAACTTGGTGACCTCCTTGGTGTACTCCTCAACACTACTGATGCTCCTCAAAACCAGAGTCTTCTTTGACAACTACCACAGGCTTTTACTCATCATAAACTGGGACTTCAGATGACATGAAACATCATGTTGTGGAAGTAAAGCTCTTTAACTGTGCATTTACATATCCAGATTCAAATCATAGCTTAAATGAATTAGCTTAATAAAAGCTGTAAATAAATAAAAGCTGCTCATTTTTTTTTACACATCAACAAATTCACCACTGATAGTTAAACCAAAGTTCTACAAGTAAAAGCAAAACTCAGTTCTCAAAAGACTTAAAATTGGGTGAAGTCCTGGCATCCACCAAATGATCCTGAATGTTTTCACTGACTTTAACAGAGCAAAGAGTTTCACCCACAGTCCACGGGGTGAAGGACTGAATAATGAAAAAAATATTTTGAATAAATTATTCACTGATTGCTCCAGATTGATGAATAATTTATTTTCAGAAGAGCATTCATACATAAAGCTCACTCAAAGAGGGGCAAATTTGTTTCTGAGTCATTTATTCAACAATTAATAGAAAAAAACTTACCCACAGATGCCATTCAAATAGCTCTAAACTATAGTAACTTCATTTCCAGTTGACTCAGTAGGTCTTTCAGAAACGTGCCAGGTTTTCACGCACACTGAGCTTTCTTTCATAATTTGAGACCCTCTTGTTTCCATGTTTCCTTTTACCCCAGCAAAATAACCTCTTTCTCCAGCACCACCACCCTTGCTGCAGGCCTGGCTTGCCTTGACTGCAATCCCAGTATGCAACCATGGTACTGGGCTTGAAACACTCTCCCCCTTTGCCAAGAAGCCCGAAGCAAATGAATAGGAGCATATATACATTTGACTTTCCAAACATATTCTACTACATGGGGAGCAGAGAGGAAATCCACCTCAAAACAACAGCATAGGTCAGAGGAGACAGAGAAGACGTGAGACAAGAGCAGGTCCCGTGTTCTTCCAAAGCCCCTCTTCTACCCACATCCATGTTTGGACGCACATGCCTGAAGAGGCCCAGCAGGACCAGCGCGCAGCCAGAGCATATTGCCAATTTCAAGCCACAACATGACTCATTGCAACCACTGGCCGACTAGGTTGCCATTGAAAAGAAATCCTGGCATTTGGTGTAATAAAACTTTCTTACCCATAGCAATGTTCAGTGCAGGGAGTTCATTTTGTTATCGTTGTTCTTCCAACAAGCGTTTAAAACACTGCATGGAAAACGCTTCCTGGTGTTACTGCCTCGGAAGGGCTTTATGGGTGCCCTGAGCACAGCACTACTGAGTGCCCGCACCTTTCCACAAAGTGATGCTCTTTTTTTTCCAAATGTAACCTAAATAGTAAAGGGCCAGATTAACAGACACAACAAGACAAAAGGCTTGGCTACGTGACTTTTAAAGTTATTCGCCAGCATTTAATGAGGATCTCCAGGGTACTGTAAACTACCGTGGTTAAACAGAAAGTAACTGCTAAGTAGAATTCACCTGCAAAGGAGCAAGAGGTGGGAAAAGGGTTGTATGACACTGACAAATATGGGATTGGTTCTTTTCATAAGAAGAAATTGGTGATTGAATTCTTGTCTTCCGGGGAAGAACCAAGTGAAGTGAAAGAAGCAGAAAATATCAGAGCACAAGGGTGTATGACAGCTATTCTACAGCCAAAAATATCTAGTATTTTTCATCTAGATCTGCTTTAAAATACTGGTACTCAGGTACAATAGGTACAATATTTTCTTGATTTAGAATCTTACGATACAATCTGATTTGGCGTCTAGAATATATAAGCATCGCCAGAATATAAATGCTACAATCCTTCTGATGGCATCCATTCTACCTACTCTTTTTGCTGCTATTTTGGCTTGATTCCAAGAAGCCATACCACAGCAAGTGCTGCTTTCATTAATAAAGGTTAAACACAGCTGAAGTACTGCTTAGCAGTTTCTTATTCACCTGAATAAGTAACTCCCTAGAAATTATGGCTACACACAGTAGCAGGCACGCGTGCTCTAGTTTCCACATGACATGCCTCCATTAATTCTCACTGTGCAATGCAAGTCACCAAAGGGCTTTGTGCCCCCTATCAGTTGAAAGAGAAGTATTCAGCAGAATATCATTCTAAAGGGAAACACTTTGTGAACCCTTGGATGGTTTGTTGGCCTGTACCTGTGCCAGAGAAGTCAGGTTTGCAGCCGGAAAGCAGAAATAAAAGTGGGTTGTAGGCAAGTCACCCCTTCATGGCATTTATCCATCTGAGTCACACCTGAAGGCACACAGTACCAAGGACAAGATGCCACTGGAGGAGATGCAGAGCCCAACATTAACCTACATGACACCAGCAGAGGGATGAGGTCACAGCTGGGAACAAAAGGCAGCAGTTCAGAGAACCTGCTGATCAGTGAACAGTCCTGGGGCTTAGCACAGGCTCGGCAGGACCTCCAATTGTCTGACCTCACTGATTAGCAAGATGGGAGAAGGGAGGAGGCAGAAGAGGTTTGTAAGGAAGATGAAAGAGCAACTGAATCCTGACTGAAACAGCTTTCCTGAGATCCCTGTGTCTAATGTCAACAGTCAGTTTGTGTTTGGACACTACCAAGCCAAAGTCTCCCAGGCACTATCCGTCACCATGCTGATTTCAACAGTGTTAACTTGAGATACATTTGTCCTGGCGATCACAGTTTAAATTGCCATCATCTCCTCTTTATGCTTGTGGCACTAGACTGAGATTGCTTCTCAGCATTTATTTCGAGCAGCAGCAGCCTTGCCACAGATCAGAGTGTTCACACAACTGACCATTTCAGCACCCAACCCCCTAAAAGAAAACTGGCCTCTTTCTATTTCCCTCCCCTCTCTAGCAGATGAACATTCAGGTCCAATATATTCTCTGTGGAAATGACCCCTCTGTAAATATCCCATTGCCTAATATTTACCCCACTGGCACAGAGTCCAAAAAGTAAATTTGAACATAGATTAATTCAGCCCCTCAAGAACAACTAACCAAGAAATGCTTCGGAAACAGCAGGCACACAGGATCCTCAGCTGTTGCAGAGTTACCAAAGCCATTCACAACACCCTGGTTTTGCTTCTTCTGGACCCCACTTGCAAATAAAACTGCAAAAGGATTAACCACAGAAATCACCACGAAATGCCTTAGCATTTACAGCCCTGCTCTCATCGCCCTGACGCACTCAGACTCCTGTTCAAATCACCAGCATGAGAAGTTTCTTCCTAAAAAACAAGAAAGGAGCAGAGGGTAAAATACATTTGGTGGCAACAAACAAACTGATAACAAGGAATCACATTAACACCTTCAGCATAAAAATTACAAAGGAATAATGGAAATTAACATCCATATAAGTGACATAAAACACAAGTCACAAGTTCCTGACGCTACTTTGCCCTTCGAAGCAAAGAGCAGGATGGCATAGCTACCAGTTGGGGGATAAGGTACTCAAATTCTCCTGGAGTAACAGTCCTGACCTCATGATGACTGCTGCAGCCTTCTGCATTCAAACAGTAGAGTAAAAGCAACCCTCCTAAAGTAGTTTTTACCCCTCCATGGTTATGCCTTTAAATTACATTTCCTCCAGAAGAAGGGGTAACAGCTGTGACAAGGGTACCTCACTAGAACTGACCAGAGAAGAGCCTTCACAACAGGTGCACACATCCTGTAAAGTGCGAGCGCCGGGGATGAGCTCTAGCCCTGGACTTTCAGAGGGGTCCCCCCTTTCAGACGAGGAGCTATTCAGCACAACACTGCAGTAACACTGAAGCACTTACAAAAGCTGTCTATACGCGAAGAGCTTGCCTGGGTGAGGAGGCCAGGGTTGGGCTCCTCTTTCTATCTTCTGTTCCTACTTCAGTGCAATGCATGATCCCACTACATTACACACCTCATAAAAAAACCCTCTGTTTCATTTTGCCTTCATGAGCAATTTACATTGCAGTGGTGATTTTTAAGCAGAAAACCCTTGGCACCGATTTTACAGATGACATACTGAAAGGGTTGGGGGTTTTGTTGGGGTTTTTTTCCTCTTGAAGGAAACAGGATTCGAGGTACAGAGTCTTTTATATTCCACCACTTCTGAGACATATGTTCTGCTCTCCCACCAGATATGAAGTGATTACTGGAGTGGCACAAACAGATTTTTTTTAACAAAGTGAAGGTGTGATTTTCTCAGGTTCTGTGAGAACATGCACACTTATTTTTACCAACCCAATCTGTTTTCCAGTAGTTTAATGTCCGCAGGGTTTATAAGGCTATCTTAGGTGTCGGATTCAGCGCAGCTTCCAGGGTGCTACCTGACTATGGAAGTTTAAAGAAAAAGACACAGAGAAAGCAGAAATTATACAAGACTCTCAGTAATTTAGAGGCTGATTTAAATACACAAAAAGATTGACCTTTTTTGCCTCTTCCCCATATATGGTTCTCCCAAGCCTGAAGGCCCTCATATCATAAATACTTGCTTCTCTTTAGAACCCTCGCTGACGACCTATCCCTAAATAATTTACATATACAGCCTGACTTTTTAAAGTATTATTTTTACTCTGCGGAAAGGAATGTGATCTTATAAACACTTACTGTGAGGAACAGCAACTTCCATGTGGGAAATGGGACTTGATTTCTTGCACCATGCCTGTGTAAGCTGCCTGAAAATATGGTACTAAAGGAACAAGTGCAGACATCTCATTTTCTATCAACTCACATCCATTTTTTCAGGTATATAAAAACGGAGACAGGGAGATTTCACCAAGAGGTAGTGGAGGGGAAGGGTTCACACCTGAACTGGACCACTGATCCATTCCAGGTTCTCAGCCAAAGATCTGCAAACACACCGATGGAAAACAATGCTCCTCCAGGAGACTCTTAAAGCTACATCTTGGTCTGTTACACTGGCCAAATTTAGAATAACCACTTCAAGTGCAGTGAAGTTAGTTGGGACCAGAGGAAGTGAGAACAAAGTTTGGCAAGGACTGTAGAGGGAAGTAGTCAGTTACCATTTAATCCTTGATGAATATTTTCAGGTTGTGTGTCCGCACGAAGAATTTAACACAGGTTTAAAAACCCGTTTATCCGTAAACCCTTTAACGGATGTACGTTTCAGACTGCAATATATCAGCTTTGCTCATAACTTTTAGCAACACAAGCTGAACTGTAGATTTACAGCCTCATCAAAATACATTTGAGATTCCACAAAGTTTTGAAGCAATTTGAAGCATAGTGCTTCTGAGAAAAACCCTTGCTTTTGGGAAATCACCGACACTTTACAGGCAGATGAAAGTCTTACATAGGACGATATGTTTTAAGTATGTTTCTGCTCAATGGCTTTATTCTATTCAGTACTCTTAAGACAAGGTGTTTGTTGGGTAGTTTGTTGACACAGGATAGTTCAGTCCTCCTAGTCAAGACTCTTCCCAAGAACAGCCTTCATCCGCACCTCTATGTCTATGCTGAGGGATTGCACGGTGAGCTCAAAGTCATTACTCCCTGACAAAAGCCTTTGCAGGTCCCACCAAGAACCCATGGTAGGATTTTTTGCTGTTGCTTGTTATTTTGGATTAACAGTACACCCCACTTACAAACTGGTGTTGTTAGTGCAGCCTCATATGAGTTAATCTGGCTGCACTCACGGGAGTAGCAAGGTCTTGGTACAAGAGTACAGGCACTTCAGAGCCCTCTGAAACGCAGTTTTCATGAAGTCAGAAATTTAACTGTAAAGTTTAAATTAAATGGACACCATGAAAAATTCTAGACATTCAAACAGAGAGAACAGGCAGCCCTTTTGTAAGAAATATCTAGAGATGGCCTTGGTCATTTCATCTATAGAGCTCTTGCAATGCCAAAGACACTTCTGACTTCAAAGTTGTTCTCTATTTTTCCCTGCTTGCTTCTTACAGTATTTTCTACTACCAAAACAGGTTCTCAGTGATGGAATCAATGAAATGTCACTCCTTTGTTTTTTTCACATGAGCTCCCCACCCCCTCTTATCCCACTCCTTTCTTTCCTCCTGGCTCTACCAAATTAGTGTCAGCTATGAATAAATAAACATTCCCTTTTTAAAATTTGTTATGTGCGCTGTATTATACCAGAACTATATGATGGTCATCTCAAACATCTTGCATGAATTATAAAACATTACTCTTTTAATTTATTTTCACAATCTGCTTATCACCTTCATGAACACAACAGAAATTATAGTGCGGCAATACGTGGCAATTCAAAATGTTAAATATCTGCTTCAGATCCACAGAGGCAAGGAAATTAAAAGAGGCTTATACTCCGAGTTAATGCTTCATCTCTAATTCATTCTCTTGTGCTCATATATTGAAGGCTCAGCACAATGAATCTGTGAAAGGACATATTAACGTGTTGTGGAACAGGCGTAAAATAAATTGATAGGGAATTTAATGTAACTCTGATCAGGGACTGGGGGACAGACTTCAGCCATCAGTAATACCACGCGAAGAATATATGTTTTCATTCAGGCTTTCCTTACATCTTGGGCTTTAACTCATACCCTGAATACTTTTGGGAAAGAAGGCTTCTGCTGAGGCATCCAACACAAGGCAATAATGTCTGACAGCAGTTAGTTCTTTGTGGTTTAATTCATTGGTATTTCTTAAAACGAAGAGGTCATCTGTCATCAAGCAGTGTCAGGGTCTGAACATCTTCTCTTAAACACTACTAGAAATTGTTAAGTCCCATTTGCAACAGAAGGCACATACTAGTCCAATATTGCAGGGCATGTTTATACCCAGGAAGGGCTCACAAGATCTCATAATCCTATAGTCTAACGAAGCAAAAATATCTTACAAGGTATTAACATCAAACCAAAGAGAAACCCACGCTCTGTGACTGATTTTTTTCAAGAAGGAAAGCTTGCTTTTCAGAAGTCTTTCTGCCCCAAACTTGCTTTTTGAGATTAGCTATGAAATGAAACACGATTTTTAAAGAGAGGAGAAAAACACAGACTCAGTGTAACCTCTGCACTGTAAATACCCACGCTGCGACGACAAAGGCAAGAGGAAGATGCACGCAAAACCGCTGCAAAATAAACTGCTACATGTGCTGCATCTCGTACAACTGCCGAAGAGTTTTCATTACATTTTTGTTCATTGGAGATTGCTATAGAGATCTCTGCATTGCAAGTAGCCACATCATTTCAGTGCTTTGCTGTTTCAGAAGAGCAGATTTTCTTGATTAATAACAAAAGGTTTTGTTGGGATCAGAGCTGTTTCCCACCATCTCTATGCAAACCCGGCAACACAAACTGTGTACATTAGCATTTCAAGGAGCCTCCTATTAATGATGGCAAGAAAAGCTCCTCTCGGTGGGTAAAATCCATTTTGTCCTCTCTTGTGACATCTGTTCTAACTTTTAAAGCCAGAAAGGAAACTAGATAATGCCAGAGAGTCTTTTGATTTACTGTATTGGCACTTGTGATGATGCTTCAGACTATAAAAGCATGTAACCCTAGTGGACATACATGACTGTGTAAATGTGAACATCTGCATATTCCCACAACATAGGGTGAATTGAAGAAGAAATTCCAAAGTTCTTTGTTAAATTTTTAACTAGTTTTTTTTTTTTCTCCAGGATTTCATAATTATGCTTTCAATTACTTCTGTACCACACAAAACTCGCATTTGAAATTGTACTTTTATGTAAATGTTTACTGCTACATATGTTTTTTGGAATTAATTTAATCTCCAGAAAGCTCTTCTCTCTTTCTTCACATTCTTTGTGAGCAAAGACGTTTAAGCAAGTAGAGCTGGAGAAACTGAAATATTATTTTAAAAAAATAAAACCTCAAACAGTGTAGGGTAAGAAAAAGTAAACTAAACCCTGCAGATTTCTTACCTCTCTGCACCATCTGTGCAGTACTGCTCTTAGGCCTTTTACATTGGTCATCCTGGGAACAAAGCTGAAGGCAGATTCCAGCAGTTTTTCCATTCACTATTCATTCAGAGGTTCATCAGCTCCATATGGATCCAGCCAACTGCTGTGTTAAATCAGAGCCTTTTCCCAGAATTGACATGGTAATGAAGTCATGGTATTGCTCACAGAAAAGGCCTCCATAGGTATTTTCCTCTCTAACAAATCCAGCCTTTTCACCCCATTCACTCCCTAAAATTATCTCATAACGTTACAACATCTGTGAACTGGGTTTTTGCCTTTTAATGTCTAGCATGTTTTATGACATGACTGTGCATTACATACTGGTTAACAAGGCTCCTGCACGACCAAGGAAATAAAATAAACTTGCACTCTTCTCTTTCCAGCTCAGACGCCCTTGTCCCTTTTTCTTTGAATTTGTATCTGCTGTATTTCTTTCTCTCCAGGCAGAGCTATCCAGAGTAGTGATGTGTAAGATGAAATTCAGTTTTTCAGGTTTCTGTCAGTAAGTGGTTTTCAGAAATATGCCCAAACCAAAAAACTCTTTGGCCACAAAATGGTGTTTCCATCAATACAGAAAAAAATTGCTAAGGAGAGACTGTGTTAATGGCAACTACGTTCTAACAGTTTCCTTCATCAGATACAGGGATCAGAACTTTGCTCGAGCGGCAATCGTTCAATATTTGCTAAAGAATAAATTCGATAAAGCATATTTCTGCAACACAGCATCTGCAATGAGTACGTAGACACTGCCTTGGTATGAGAACGCAGGGGGGCTTCACTGCAAAACTTTGTCTTTCTCAGTAATAATGTACTTGAACTAATATGATCTATAAAACCAAGTCTCATCAGAGATGCGTACGACCAAGATTAGCCATATACGGACTAGAGAGAAGAAAACAGTTACTTCCAGTTAGTGTAGGCTTTTGAGCTGGTCTGTCAACACACATCCCAATTCTGGTCTCCACGTAACCCAATACTTTTTTTTTTTTTTGATGAATTAACACTGTGTCCTGGTAGACTGTGGTATTTTGGATTGGAAAGCAAAAAGACATGACACACACGATCCCCCTCCTGCACCCTAGTGTAACATCCATCCAACTTCTCAACTCAGAGGCAAGCAGTGTGGCTTGCAAAGTAACGTGGCTCAGGATCAGTCACAGCGGGTTTATGAAGCAAGTGACTAAAGACCCTTCTTATAGAAACTATTTCTGGTATCCTCAAATCTTAACTGCTCCTCACGGTGCTGGTTCCAACATCTCAAGATGGATGCAGTACTGTTACTGCATGTACAGAAAAGGACAACTAGAACAATCAAAGGGATCATCTACCTGGACCTGTGCAGGGCGTTTGACGCTGTTCCATGACGTTATGGTCTCTGAACTGAAAGGACACGGTTTTGACAGATAGACCACTCAGTGGATAAGGAATTGGCTGACAGTTGCACTCAAAGAGCTGTGATCAACAGCTTGATGTCCAAGTGGAGACCAGTTCCCAAGGGTGTTCTTCAAGGGGTCTGGTTTGGGTCCGGTGCTGTTTAACAACTTTGCCAGCAACACAGACAGTGACACTGAGTGCACCCTCAGCAAGTTTGCTGATGACACCAAGCTGTGTGGGATGGTTGACAAGCTGGAGAGAAGAGAGGCCATCCACTGGGACCTTGACAGGCTTGAGAACTGGACCTGTGCAAGCTGCATGAGGTTCAACAGGTCCAAGGCCAGGGTCCTACACTGCGGCCAGTGCAATTCCAAGCACAAATACATGTTGGGTGGTGAATGGATTGAAAGCAGTCCTGAGGAGAAGGACTTGGGGTTGTTGGAGGATGAGAAGCTCAAAATGAGGCAACAATGTGTGAGTGCAGTCCAGAAAGGCCAACTGTATCCTGGCTGTATCAAAAGAAGTGTCAACAGGAGGTCAAGGGCAGCCATTCTCCTCCTCTGCTCTGCTTTTGTGAGACCTCACCTAGACTAGTGTGGCCAGTTCACCAGTCATGGTATCCCTCACAGGAAAGGTCTCTACATACATGTATTTTCCTCTGCGAGTCCCCAGTATAAGAAGGACATGGAGCTGTAGGCGCAAGTCTGGAGGAGGGCCACAAGGACGATCAGAGGGCTAGAGCATGTCTTGTATGAAGACAAGCTGAGGCAACCTTCCAGCACCTGAATGGGGCTACAGGAAAGTGGTGAGGCACTGGAATAAGTTGCCCAGAGAAGTACTGGATGCCTCTCCCTAGAAATGTTTAAGGCCAGGTTGGATGGGGCCCTGAGCAACCTGGCCTAGTGAAAGTTGTCCCTGTCCTGGGGTTGAATCTAGATCTTTAAGGTCCCTTCCAACCGAAACCATTCTATGTTTCTATTATAGAGCAGTTGCATTAAGAAGGAAGTTGCATTGAGATGAAGCAGCTGAGCTGTGGAATGTAAGATTTACAGAATCACAAAATCAGTAGAAAAACTGGAAGTAGAACTCTTCAACAACTTCTGCAATACTAGAACTAAGGGTCACTTGATTAAACCATCAGGAGACTGATTTCAAAGAAGCACTAATACTTTTCACAGCACCCAGCGAACTTCTGGAACTTTCTGATAAATGAGACAACTTGATGGACTCCAAGCAGACACTGAAAGGGCTAAGCAGGGCTACATTCTAACCTTCCTAATACAGCTGCTCTGGGCACTAGGGAAGTCAGGCAAATGGACCGGAGAAGTGGCCAGGCTAGCATGGTCTCTCTAAATAACATTTCTGCTTTTGGGGACAGAACACCTGGGCAGCTGGACTTTGATTTGACCCAGTCAGTGCCATTCACAAGTTCTTTTTTTACATCCTGTGATTGTCACCGAGCCATCACTCAGATCCAGGCCATCAGCATTCACTCTACTTAAAAAGGACTGCTCTGCCAAACACAGACCTGATATGCAAATTAAGCCATCTAAAGGAAGACAAAGCATAAGACCAAGTCACAGAGAACCAGGAACAGCTTTGGAGCAAAAACTGTGAGATTGCTCATTCTCATCTGATATTTCATAGTGTCTCCAGTATCAGTGAGTCACAATTAATAGTTGTCTTATGGGTGAGCTGCAACTGGATACGAGACTACTGCCCTAATCTGACAAGAATACTTTTCCCCAGGAACTAATCCAGCACAGATGCTGTCACCTAGTTATAAAGCAGCATCTAGTTGAGGTATCAGTGACTGTATGTGATCCCACATCTCCCAAGGAGTAAAGTGCATCATCATGATTCTTGAGATGTAGTTGTTACTCATTTGGAAAGGGAGGAACAGAAAATACTGGTAGGACTCATGTGCTTCTCATGGGCAAATTAAATCAGAAGTATCTGTTATAAGCAGGACTAGCCAAACTAACATGTCTTTAGCCCTGGAATCTTTAAGTCTTTCATATTTAAGGACTGAGAAGTCCCAGTCTAACTGAATGGATTGACTACTTTTAATCCTTGAAAGCCAGACATTTGAAAGCTAGACATTTGACAGGTCCACTAGCACAGTTTCTCACACAAACATTTCCCTGGGTGCATCTAAATCTGAATCATACAATCATAGAATCATAAAATCATTACGGATTGGAAGGGACCTCAAAAGATCATCTAGTCCAATCCCCCTGCAAGGCCAGGATCACCTGTACTGGCATGCATGGCCACAGACCTATGAAGGATACAGAAGTACTTGACGAGTATGGACATACTACGGGCAATTTGGGGGAAAATAAAATCTTTGTGCAGACATGGAAAGAAATGCAAAAAAATAAAAAGTCTGCAATGAAACACTGCAAAGAGAAAACATAAGGAAGTTTCACAGCAAATGATGCAAAAGAATCCCCTTCTTGCAATGACTTTGTATCACCTATCCATCAGAAAGAGCTGCTGAGTCAGAGTCAGACCATTCCATTAGCTTTCAAGGTAACGAAAGTTTCCACCACCCAAGACAATGTTAAGTGTAGGTCTAGCAGGTCATACAGAGCAAAGATGCTATGCTAGCTATGGGCCTCTCCAGTCCTTCTCAATTCAGACAGGAATCCATCCTGTAAAGTGATACTGGGCCTTGACGCAACAACTGCTGCAGCAGCAATGTGGAATTGAGAGCAAAGCTCAGGGCAGTTTCAAGCCCTGGTTATTAAGTCCTGCTGCAGCAGACCACTGTGGCAGCCTCGCACACCAAATGCATGGTTTCTACCAAAGGTTTCCGCATGCCCTTTGGCATCAGGCAGTTATGGAAGGGAAATGTGTTTGGCATCCTCAAGAAATCATGCAGGCCATCTCATAGCTGCATTATGTCTTCTCCTGTCCAGGCAGCAAAGTTTCCAGGTTGATTCTGAGATGCTGCCTGGGCCCTCGGACAGCAGCAAAGGAGAGGGGAGACAAATCCTCAGTGATTGTGAGGAAGATGCACTTGCTCCCGTCTCTGAGGACAGATGCTAAAGAACCTAAGTATTCTCTGTGTCTGGGACATCTACTGATGGGCCAGCTCGTCCTGTCTTGGAAAGAGCTTTGTAACTATTCAGTGCACTTCAGGCTTCTTTATTCCCAGTTCAGGCACAATAGGTGTTTAAATGCAGCCTTGGGCACGGATGTATGGCACTGTGCTTCAATTGCTTCCCTCGTATTTGCGAAAGCATCGCTTATCTATTATCCAGGTATTATGCATCTCCCCTGCTTGTTTCTTCCTATATGCTACCACGAAGAACAATCCAATCATGCTTGAAAGTCTGTTAACCCTGAACACAAACACGCATCTCCTCAAAGTATTTACAGAATCGCTGCACCTACTATTGTGAGACTGTGATGTAGTATCTCAGCGCAATAAACTCGGCTCTAAACACTTGGAAATGTATGCCAAAGGTAATGCTGATGGAGGAAAAAGGCTGCTGGTTTGAAAAGGAATGCGAGCACCTCCTCAGCATGGTACTTACTTCTTAGGCAGAGCTGCTCAGCCTTGCTGCAACATAGCACTGCTCTAATCACAAGAGGATGAGGAAGAACTAAAGAGGTCAACCTGCCTCCTCAGCCAACCAGACCTATCCTTACAGGTGGAAGCCCATATTCTGGCTCCTTCTTGCATTCCTCTACTGCTTTCATTGTTGCTTCTGTTCTCCTGATATGGTCTGATTGACTTACAGACACTACACAAGGGATGAAGAAAAATTCCCTTCCTCTTCTTGCAAGAGGTAGAGACACTTTGCGTCTCTTACATTTACTACTAGTTGTAATGAATGAAAACAAATGAAAACATGATTTTGGTTGGAATCAGGCTCACAGGAGCTTGTAAAGGGAGGCAAAATCCTTTACAGCCTTGTTTGGTGCATCTCACCCCAGGTGAAATGGCATCTACTTACCATCTACTCAGGGATTTGGTGCAGCAAATTAGTGACTTAATTCCAGTTTTACTAATAAGCTGGGAAAAAATCACCAATATAAAGAACAGCTTTGCTAGTGCCACAGAAAGGGACACAAGCTAACAGACGCAGAGGCTAGAACAGCGAGGAGTAGCTGGGTTTGAGGCACAAAAGCACAAAGTAATGATTTCTGCGTCTCTGATTCTATTCAATGAAGGAGACTGCTGCTGTCACCAGTGAAAGAACGAGGAAAGACATTGGTAGGGTCCTCAATCCAGAACATTTCCCCAAGTATAAACACTGAATTTGCAGAATGTAAAACACCCTGTGAATTTTATGTGTGAATTTAGGACACAGCAGTATAAAAAAACAGCTTTTGAATTTCTTTCCCACATAGCTCACAGAGCGCTCAGTTCTGCTCTGATGAGGCCAGCAGAAATCTTTGTCTTTCAAAGGGCAGACACATTTTTTCAAATCTCCTTCCAAAGTCCTCTGACTTTTCACCTCTTTTGCTTTTTAGCCCAGCTCTCAATCGGAGCCACTTAGTCATTCTCAGATACTAGCAGTAAGTATACAGCTTTCATATTTTGTTATCTTGCTTCTTTCAATCCTTCCTACCTGCTCTTTGGGTTTTTTCACTTCCAGGCAAGTGTGTTCGGCTTCCTCTGCCTGTTCCATTCCGGAGTTGTCCCTGCCACATCTTGACATTCTTGCTTTCCACTTGATGTTTGTGTTAGGGTACACTTGATCCACATCATTGCTTCCAGCCGAATTACTACCTGTGCTTTTGTTTGTGCTGACCAATAGTTTCCTGATATTTGCTGCCTCTACATCTAATCCATCACAAGCCACAAGGGACGTATTTTTCCCCACGGTTGTCTAGCACTTGAAATGAAGACTGCAGATAATCTGTAGAACTATAATCAACACATATAAATCAATAAAAAACTGTAGGTGATGTAATAACTGCCCATATTTTCCAAACAAAAGAAACTCCAAACCAAGTAGTCAAATGTTTCACTGGTTACTTGAGCATTTATCTTCTAGGTGGCTTTCTTGGCCCTCCATGAAAGCACAAAACAGTTCAGATAAGCATTAGTGCCCAGAAAAAGAACACACCAGTAAACGAAGGTACTCATTAACAGTAAATTTCAGTGTCCAGATTCCTTATCGACATGCCAAGAAAATCGAGATGAAGGACTGGCAGGAATTTCAGACCTGCTGTATACATTCTTTTGTAATGTCTTTAAAGATGAGGTGGGAGAAAATGTGCTTAGCTGTTTTAAGACTCTTAAGAAAAAAAGCCAAGTTTGCTTTGAAGTTCAGAAACTTGCAAGTATTTTATCTTGTGGCTATTATATCGAACTGCTTGTTAAGTGCAGCAGGAGCAATCTGTTGCACTATTAATTTAAGAGATCTATACACCTGCACCATGAATGATGTTGTCATTAAGAGAAGAGGGAGTGCTTCCCTCACAAGACCTCATTCTGCAGTCATCTTCATGTTGGCAAGTTATGCATCACTCTGGAACTCACAGCTGAACTAGTATCAAACCCTTACTTTTCTTTACAGTTTGTTTGCAACTTTTACAACTTGATTAATTTTCTATCACCCTAGAAAACCTTAGTTGGCTTCCAGCTGATCACTCAACCAACAGTCAGTGCTGGGTCAATGAAAAGATACTTGAGTTCAGTCACATTCAACTGATTTAGCCACATTAACTGTGACTGCAGCAGAGCCTGGGTACCTGTACCAGGGCTGCTTACTAATGGCAGCAACAACAGAAGCAGATGGACAGGCAAAAAGTTCCAAATAAGCAAAGTATTTGAGAACCAGTAGGATCTCACATGACACAGGGGTGGGTGCACAGTTGGGTATGTACTGGCCAGTCTGTGGACGAACATACTGACCTTTGGTTCGGTCCGGTTCTTTCCCCTGTGCTGGATGCATAGGCCATTCCAGAAAGGTATGGCATTAAGCAAACTAATGACACATAGGGTGGTCATTAGCTCCTGGCAGAAGATAAACTATTTTAGCGTCTACATGTAGGTGTCAATTAGTGAGTTAGTGCTCAAAGGCTATAGGGCCATCCAACTGACTCAAAAGTAGACACGTATGATTAGACAGCTGGCTAGACACTCCCTGGAGACTCCTCTGAATCAACTGCAGTAGATGTCCCCTGACTACAGTTGGTGTCATTGGACGTGTAACTGGGTGTCCAAGAAACCCCTGCAGGACTGGCAAGGATGGCACACCAAGTTCTTTACCAATAGGAAGCAGCAGCTGGAGTCAAGACAAGAGACCCAAGCACTTCAAATAGTGCTGGACTCCTACATGTAAGTAACTAAATCAAGTCTCTGGACATTGGTGTTCATCTGTGTGGTGAATCCCTCACTTCCTTACAATAAAGCTGCACAAAATAACAGGAGTTTAAGGTGCATCTCACTAAATAAGTTCCATGGGGCAGGGCAGACCTCAGAGACAGCAGGAATCACCTCCGTTTTGGTAGATTTGAGGACATGCATGTCTGATACACAACTAACCTTTATAATTGTTTTATATTTTCAAGGGTTATATCAGGAGAACAAGGACTGGAAATACCTTTTTAAAAGAATCTTGAAACACTCTGAGAAGCACACAAACACCAGGAGTAGGTATTTTTGTGTCAAGTTGTCACCTCCAAAAACTTTACCTCTGAACAAGTAACTCTGGAAGACTCCACGACAGTCATCTGGACTTTGTGAGAGACTGAAATATAACAACACACTTCCTCCCACCAACAAGGAGACTCACTATGTGATTGTGTGGCACAGGATGTTGCTGCAGATGTTACGCATGTTCACGGAGAAACAAAAGGTGCATTCTGCAAAATCAGGCAAAAGCTGCAAACCAAATTTGCTGAGCTGTAAGCCTACAGCCCAGCCAGGGAGCTGGGTCTCTTTAGCTTGGAGAAGAGGAGACTAAGGGGTGACCTCATTAATGTCTATAAATATTTTAAGGGGGGTGTCAGGAGGATGGAGCCAGGCTCTTCTCAGTGTCATCTAGTGATAGGATGAGGGGCAATGGGTGTAAGCTGGAACATAGGAGGTTCCACATAAATATGAGAAGGAACTTCTTCACAGTGAGGGTAATGGAGCATTGGAACAGGCTGCACAGGGAGCTTGTGGAGTCTCCTACATTGGAGATGTTCAAGACCCGCCTGGATGTGTTCCTATGTGGCTTGACCTAGGTAATCCTGCTGTGGCAGGGGGCTTGGTCTAGATGATCTTTCAAGGTCCCTTCCAATCCCTAATGATTCCATGATCCAGAAGTAAAGGCAGCCTTTGAACTGCATGTTCTCTTGAGCCTCAAATGTTAAAGCAGTGTCAGATGAATCAGCTTCTCTTCTAGCTAGAAAGGTACCTCAACTGCTTCTGGGCAACAGAGATCCCCAGTTCTGTTTCTTGCTGGAAATTGCTCCTCACAACTAAGTTTAAACCTTCAACTGCTGCTTACTGCCTTTCTGTGTTGTGCACTGTCCACATCTTGCATTATAGTTTGTATTTAGAATCATAAAATCATTAGCGATTGGAAGGGACCCCGAAAGATCATCTAGTCCAATCCCCCTGCCCCAGCAGGAAATCCCCCTGCCACAGCAGCCTACATTCATCAGCCCTATGTGTTTGTTCTAGCTATGGCTGAGATGGCAATTTTATTTTAAGTCTCTCCATGCACTGATGCATAGACTACCTTTAGGCTGAACTTCTTCGTGCTTATCCTCAGACCAGAGCTTACTCTTCTTTTCTGAGATTCGGAGGAAAATGGGTAGTCATCTCAATTGGAGAGGTTCAAACTTCTCAAATCTTGATGTGAGAAGGCAGCTTTTTAATAAAAAATGCTTCTTCACCCAAAGTGGGGTTTATTTTTGGTTGTGAGTCCTTTAATTTTAAAGCAACTCTAAAATTATAGGTAAAATTATTCTTCAAATGTTATCATAAATGTGAGAACAGCAAAAGACTGTGTTTAGGAAAGGTTTGAATGAGGAGAAGGAAACCCACCACTCCTGGACGTGCATGAACTCCGGTGGGAGGGAAAAGTCTGTGACTGTGAGAATGACTGAGTCACATTTGCATACAAATAGTTACAGAGCAGTCAAATGATTCACGAAAGTTCAGGTAGTTTCTGAAAATGAGCAGATATGTTAATGCAACAGTAAGGTTAACATTTCAAATGAAGGTAAGCAAAAATATTTACTGTTTTCATTTCCACAGAGACTTTAACTTCTGCCCGTGATGCCTACCTGCTGCAACAGCCTCCGTAACACTTGTTGAATTCAGATCTCGCCAGTAGTTCATCTATCTAGAGCTTTGAAATTTTTATTTATTAGCGTTTAAGGGAGAATGGAGCTTCTTTTGTGCAATCCAACATTTTATCTCTTGCATTACTGCTGAAGTGCATTATATCTGTATCATGTTCTATTTTGTGGCCACAGTATCTGCTGACTTTCTTATCCTCCCTTCTAGAGATGGTGCTTAAAAAACAACACTGTGCAACGTCTCGAAGGTTATCAGAAGTAGGGCACAGGGCAGCGCTAACCCACTGAGTGCAGAAGGCACTGCAAAGACAAGGCACTTCTCTTGCAGCTTTACCTCCTGCCTGCAGGAACCACGGAGGTGATAATCCTCTCCATGACAAGCACACAGACTGCCTGAAAGTAGCATTCCGAGTGGGTAGCAGTATCAGCTGGAGTAATTAGACAGCATTTCTGGAAATAAAATAACTGGATGAGCAAAAAGTGAGCTGGGGCAGTCTGGGGCCCAGAGCAGACAGTTTATACACTCACAAAGGACATCCAGCAAAGCAGGACAAGTGGTACCTTATCGACGGGTCATAAACTGGAATTCTATGTCCTGTTAAAAACAGGCACTTGGGCTGGGAGGGTCTAATACACTGTCAGGAAACAGTCAGGAAGACGTCAGGAGAGCCGAGGTTTTTGCAAAGAGAAGGATGGGAAGGGAAAAGAACCACCTCTTTCAGAAGAAGGCTGGGACACTTACTTGCAGAGCTGTCAGGCAGTATTAGAGGCTGACTGAAAACAAATCAGGATGAGTCCTGCTACACTGATAAAATAAGTAAACCAAAACCGACAAACTTGAGTGNCAGAAGAAGGCTGGGACACTTACTTGCAGAGCTGTCAGGCAGTATTAGAGGCTGACTCAAAATGAACCAGGATGAGTCCTGCTACACTGATAAAATAAGTAAATCAAAACCGACAAACTTGAGTGCTGTTCATGTCCAGGACCCAAGAAGCAAAGTAGCAGGCTCAGCATTGCTTGAAGAACTCACTCCCCATTACTGCAATTTAGAAAAGCTAAAGTAAAGTAACAAAGAGCAGAAAGAGCAAATTATTTTACTTTCTCCAGCACTAAGTGCAACAGCTAAACAGCTCTGAAATACAACTTTCATTGACAACTCTGCTCCCATTTCAGCTATCATGAGCAAATATCCACACCACAGAATCCCATCATAGAATCACAGAATCATTACAGATTGGAAAGGACCTCGAAAGATCATCCAGTCCAATCCCCCTGCAACAGCAGGATCACCTAGACCAAGTCACACAGATACCGTGGGTAACACTCATACCGCTGTAGAAGACATCACGTGAGGACTACAGGAGTGAACTACTGTCTGACTTTCGCGTCTGTCATCCCCGCAAGCTGCCTGATTTTAAAACATTAGCAAAAAAGGGAAGGTAACAGCTTGTGTTTGTTCTGTCATCCCTCCACTTCAAGACCCCTGACACATTGAGAGACAGACTGCGGGTCAGGTTCTGCTCTACCCAGTTCTTTCTGTAGTTATTTACACCTGTATAAACTGAGTGGAAAACATGCAAAATGGCACCATTTTGTTTTGATAGTGTTTTACCCTCACTTTGCAGGGGTGAGAATGAATAGACAGGGTGCAAGGCAGTGGAGAACCAAGGATTCTGTGTATTAAAAAACAGTGCAGACAGCCGCAGAAAGTGTCAAACACCGCACAAAAGGACTGCTCGTGCAGTCATGCTCAGCATCTGTGATCCGGGCAGTATAAACAGAAGTCCGTATCGCTGTGCTGTGTGAGGCTTATAGGGTTTTGTTTATGTAATTTCAAAACCAGCAGACCTGCAAGGCTGAATGTTGCAGGCTGCTTTGCAAACAGCAGTCTCACCCGTTTGCAGCATTTCAGAAGCCTCCTGAGCATAAGCCGAGGAATTCCCTTATTGTCGGAAGGCGGTAAAGGCTATTGTCAGATGACTGATACTGGCTCTCTGCCACATGATGCCGGAGCCTACAGTTTTAATTAAAAACCCTAAAACAATTTGAAGAGTCTGAAGCTGTGATTAGCTAGGATGCCTGCCCCTTCCATATACAGTTAGGCAAGTAATAGCAGCTAGGAAGGAAGCCTTTACGCCACTCTGAAGGGTCAAGATCTGTGGCTCCCTGGGCAAGAAAGCCACTTCCTCAAAAGGGGCCTTTGATGATTGAGGCCAAGATGTGTTAACATACTCTGAAGGGTGGACTCTTCATCAGTCCCTCAGCGAACCAAATTCACACATGTGCAAGAGTCATGAAGAATAAAAGAAGCACAATGGCTAAAATCAAACTGGGTCCAGTGATGACTGAAGGACAGAGAAAGTAACAACCAGTGGAGCTGAGAGCTGCTCTTATCTTCATCAGCTTCCATGACATCTGGTGATTACTAAACCAGCATTACGGCCTTGTCCTCCCCAGCAGGAAAAGCGTTGATAGTAAAGCCACAGTAGAAATAATCTGAGCATGTTTTCATATAGGCTGCCTAGAAAACAATTTAACTTACATGCTGCCTAGCTATTATCAGCAATGCCCCCTAGGCATCAGGGTCAAAGTGCATCTTAAGGAGTGATTTGAAGGAGAACAGCTAGAGAGAATTTTCCAGACCTTTGTTCCACTCATGGAGGATTGGATGGAAGAAAGCATGAAGATACCTGGGTGGGGAAAGGACGAACACATGGTAAAAGCTGGCATCACTAGCAGAGCAAAGGTCACGTTCAGCAATGTGCTAAGTTAATAGAGCTGGAAAGAATGGACAAAGAGAGTCCGAAACGAGGGACAGCTTCTTGTTCGCCTGGAGCACGGAGGATGTAACAGGAGGTTAGTGGTTGTAGTTGCAGGTTTTCCTCTTGAGCTATCTGATTTGTGAATTGATGGCACTTCTTGTTGTCTAGAAGAAAATCTCACACTTCCTGGGATTTTGCTGTGGTCTCCCTCATACCGTAAGCATGCTTGAGAGCTGTTAAGATGAAGGGCCACTAGTTAAGAATTCAAGATGGGCTGTGACAGGTTTCCAAAGCGACTTCTAAATGTATTTTGCAAATAAATTCCTCCTCATCTGCTAATTTCAGGCCTTTAAAATAATTTAGCACTCCAGTACATAACATAAAGTGTTTATCTTGCTCTTTACAGTCTGAGAGCGCAATCTATTTAGAACCTGAGTAGTCTGGATAAATACATAGGTAAAATTCACTTGCCAACCCATTTCCTCTCTGCTCTCAAAGGCAACTGCTATTCTACTCAAATACCAGCTACACCCCCCTTACACATTCACAAGCACACCTGAGGCTGTATCCAAAGCTGTCAGCTGGCAGGGAGGGTCTCCCTTTCCCCATGTGCATAAAGCATGAAGACTACTGAGTCTTCGTTATAGGAGTTTCCACAGCCTGTTTCATGGCTTACCCACAGCCACCCCCATAACAGCTGATCCACACAGACAGCCTGCTTATTCTACATCGGAATGCACATTTGCAGCTTATCCGCATGCACTTCACTCCACAAAACACTACCAAAACACCAGAAGAAAAGAGCAACTGGCACACTGCAGCTCTCTCCCTCAAACAAATCCTACAAGGTGTGTTGCTGTTCTCAGCAGAGCCCACAGAGACCCATCTCCCCAGATGGTAACCCCCTTTCACCAGGCTTTTAAAAACACAAACACCTGCAACACAGCAAAAAACACTCGGACAACAACAAAAAAAATCACCGAAATCTTTCCCATGATATTCGTTTTTACTTGGTAGAATCTATATAAATAGTAGTGAAAAATAAGAAGAAACCCACCCAAAAAACCCCCAAATCCAAACAAACAAACAGACAAAACCGTTGGAATAAAACACAGCCACTCTGGACTAAATACTTCCTGCAAACACAATCAAGTACCTCTGAATATTCATCAGAATTTCAACATCAGATAGGTCTTTAAACTGACACTGGATCCAATGGAAAGGTCTTGCACCTCAGTGCTATTCTCAGTGTCATCTAGTGACAGAATGAGGGCCAATGGGTGCAAGCTGGGACATAGGATGTTCCACATAAATATGAGAAGGAACTTCTTCCCAGTGAGGGTGACAGAGCACTGGAACAGGCTACCCAGAGGAATTGTGGAGTCTCCTTCTCTGGAAACGTTTAAGACCTGCCTGGATATGTTTCTGTGTGACTTTGTCTAGGTGATCTTGCTGTAGCAGGGGGATTGGACTAGATGATCTTTCAACGTCCCTTCCAATCCCTAATGATTCTATGAGTCTATGAAATTTATCTAGCTAGGGCTAAAATCACCACAGTTTACTTCACAAGTTGATGTAAGAGAAGTGAGAAATACAGCAAACCTCTTCTGAAGCATTCATTTCCCGGGTAGGGTTATTTTAGTCATCATTTCAAATGAAACAAACCTAAAGCAATGGATAGAGACCTGAAACGTCAATTCTCCATCTCCCCTGTTCTATTTTAATTGTTAGACATCTTCATTCCAGCTCCAAGTCCTCATCCAGCTCTGACTGGTGGCTTCCCTGGACCGCCATCCTTATCACATTCAAGCCAACCATCCTATCATCATGTTTTTTCTCCTCCTCTCCATGAGTGTCACCTGGTCCCTGATGGTCACCTTACTGGCTCTGTACCATCCTGTGAGTTCCCAGCTGGAGGGCAGATGCAAGGAGCAATCAATGTGCCCTGAAAAGCTTTCTGGGAAGGAGACTGGAATCTCCTTCGTTACAATGAACTTCTGCTGCTCCAGAATCATTTCCCACACTGGCCAGAATATACTCTGTCCTACACTCAAAAGGGATATTCCCTTTAAAAGGAGAAAAAACACAAACCAAACAAACAAAAAACCCACAAAAACCAACATAACAAATTATAAGCTGTTAACTTTAAACCAATGGCCATTTGTGAAGCAGCTGACCAGAAAACGTACTGGTTAATAACTCTAGTTCTGGCTGCCAAGCCTGTGATAGATGGGATCTGTTACTTCAGAGTGCCTGGCATTTTTATTACACTTTAGATATTTAAGAACAACTCTTCCTGACTTCCCATGTGGTAAAGAGTCTTTTGACAAAAGTCTGCTTTAAATGACTTGTCCATCATCTCACAAAAACCTTGTGGCAAAGGCATGGACTGAATAAAGTCCTCCGGAGCAGAATTCAGCTCCTTTAGGAAAGCATCTTGTCACTTTTACAACTATTTGCATATTTTTCTATACTGAGGCAAAGCTCCCACAGAAAGCTACCTCCCTCAGCATGTAAGTGGCATCTACGTCGCAAACAAATAACCAGCCCTGAAATCAAAGATCACTGCGGCTAACAGCAGTCTGAACTACGGTGCACAAATGCACGAAGCTTATAGCTACAAACATCTAGTAATCTGTAGAGGTTACACACGGTGGCCTTAATTCCCAGTACTCCACAGAACCACAGCCAGAACAACTTCTTGGTGAAGGTACATTTTCTTGCTGCTGTCAAGAGTTTTAATTAAAATGTGTAATTGTAATTGGGAGAATTGTTGAGAAAGTCTGAGAACCGACCCTAGCATTGACCATCCATATCAAGACCAGGGGATCTAATTAAACCTTGCGCTGGCTAGAGACGGATAGCTGGACTAAGAAGTCAAATGGGCACCAGGGTAGAGATGGAATATTTTCAGACTTCTGTATCAGGAAGAAATAAGTCACCACAAAAGCAACGATTTTCTCAGTTGTCTGTAAACTGAGTCTTGAAAGACAGGCTTAGACACAGACATCAACAGACATATGTCTTAAGTCGAGTGAGGTGAATCTCATCTCCAGAGCCAAGAGACCTGGAGAGCCGTGAAACCAAATATGAAGCACAAAGCTATTGCTACTAAAGTGAAAATAAAGCAGAGTGAGAAGGCAGAAAATTAAAAAACAGCAAAAAGTTCAAATTCTAACTGTTCAACGGAGAACGGAGATTGTCAGCTGGGTATAAACCAGCTGTTTCACTCCAGCCTAAAACATTGTACAAAGTTTGCACATACTCTTAATGTTTTCCGACCTCTTCCCTCTGCTGGAAACAATAGCTGAAGGCCTTAAGTAATTTAATTTTGAGTCCATTCCCAATTACTTTTACGTTGCCAAATTTAAACAGCTTGGGTGCACATATAGCTTCAGCGTTTTGGTGAAAGTGGAAGAGCTTCTCGAGCATGTGTTTTGTAATATCTGAAGGCATTCAGCCTTATGGAGCGATTGACACGAACAATGTGGTGGAATCGTCTCCAACTGCATTTGTTGCTAAAAACCCATCAGGAGAAACATATGACTTCAGTTTCACCGAACTGGACGTTTATCGTCTGACACTGCCTCTACAATCTAAATTTTGCACAATCACTGGACACAACCCTTTGAAAAACATTAAACTATAAAAGCGCCTAGCTTGTCTTTTCCTGCAATCTTCCATTTCAGAAAATGTCTGTGCAGCAAACTTAGATTAGCACAAAAACCCACTTGCACTCCCGTAATCTGATAAGAAGATTGCATGACTTTTTGCTGATCTCTGATAAAACAATGGGGTACATGTTTGGGATTTATCCTCCATTTGATCAAAAATGAAAAACTATAGCTTGTCAAAATCAAAAATTACATAATCATCTCTTCAAGGTTAGGATTAAAGGTAACATTTTTTAAGGCATCCAGCCTCCAGTTTTAGAAGTCAAGAGACAAATTTTTCTGGGTATGCAAGTGCATAAAATCACTTAGTGCTATTTTCCACAAAGTATGCAACTCGCTTTGTTTTAAATAAGGAGCCTTGCAGTTTTATGAAGATCTCTGTATGAAGGGGCTACAATTCTTCATCTCTTTAGACATTTTAACGCCTAAGTAAATGGCTCCTCTCTTAACAGTATATGGTGCTTGTACTCACTTAGACCATCCGCAAAGAAGTTTGCACAGTAACATTTAAAAATTCCACACTTGACTCTCAGACTTTCAGCACCAAGATTCATGAGTACAAACTAGGGCTACACATGACCTGTAGGCTCTACAGGCTCAGACAGCACCATCTATCCCAGGTTACTTCACCTCAACTAACCACATCCAGCTCCCGAGCAAAAGACCATTGTACAGAGAGAATGTCAGATGACTAATTTTGATTACACACACAATTCTTAAAGGCTAAAATTGTATGATGAATGTCATCTACAGTGGAATTCACCCCACTTGGCAACTATATGTCAGGCTTCTGGTCAAAATTGATCCTCTAGCTTCTGCTGAGAACTGATGGGCAGCAACAGTTACACTTTCCATCCAGAGAGAGGTGTCAAACAGCCATGGAATGAATCACTCTCTGCAAGTGTCTCTCATTCTCTCTTCCCACTGACTATAGAGAGATGAGACACCAAAGGACTAAATAGCTGAGATAAGGTTAGATGAACCTCGCCCTCAAGAATGGGTGAGTCTGCCAGACCAGGCCCTGCCCGGCATTGAGGCTTCTTGCCATCCAGGAGATGCCTCTACCCCTGAGCTATAGTGTCATGCTACCTCTTGTTTATTATCCCTCTGGCCCTTTGAAATTTGAATCAGTTTCTCTTCTGTGGCAAGCCTGAACAGGAAGGGTGGGTGTCCGCCATTGTAGCCTTATCTCTACTCTGGTCGTTAGGAGTGCTTTGCAAGCAAGAGGGAGTTTATATCACCTCTGATGAGGAGAACATTGAATCTGAGTTTCTCACTTCCAGAGCAAATGCTCTCATGAGAAAAACTGCTTATAAAAAAGCAAAGTTCTTTTCCTTCTCTCCCCCTGAACTTTCTGGCAGCTACAGCTGCTGCACTTTGTACTAAGCTCCATACTGTCAACGTGCATTTAAGCGTGATCCGAGCACACCTCCTGGACCTGGCCTCTCAAGAGATTCAGACACATACCTATTTTGATTCCCAGGTGGGTTTATGCAGGCGACATTCACCAAGGAAGTCAGTTTAACCTAGATAACACTCATTCTGGGACTACAACGACACACAGTTTTACCAGCCTTGCAAACCTCACTGGAACTCCTAAGGTTCAGTGGGACTCATGTGTATTTGGGATGTGGTGTTTGCAGTTTGCTAAGCTGCACTTCCACTATCCAAACCTTGAGTGGAATTAGGGTCTTACAACCATAGAACACTTTTCTCTGTACATTAATTAAAAAGGATCAAGACTGCTGCAGGTCTTCCCTGTACATTAATTAAAGAGGACCGAGACCACTGGAGGTCCTGTTCTAACACAATCAGTAACAACAGTTTTGACGAAGAACTACATTAGTACTGCCTGTTTGCATCTACAAGGCTTTTCCATCAGGAAACTTCCTGATGTGAACAGGAAGGCAAGACTATAGATCCACCAACAACTGACAATCGCAGTACAGGATCCACTTACTCTAATGAACCATTTTTCCTGAGCAAGAACAAACACACAGAGCATACCATACAAACACTTCCATAATTATTATATATTAAAATAAGTTTGAAGGGGCAGGGCTGCCAATCCCCCTGGTTACCTTTAACAGATTTTCAGAATCTTATCCCACCAACCCAATTCCAAATCCCTCCTTTTTTCCAGTGAAATTAAACCATGCATTTTGTGATCTTATTCCCACAGGCCTGTTCCTAAAAATCAAGGTTAGGGCAAAATGGGAGGCCAAGGGGAGTTGGACCAGCCAGCCAGATAATTAACAAATGAAAGAATAAGCCCATTTTTTATTCCTTGCTTTATTCCTTACCATGTGTGAGGCACTGTCAGTCACCTCCTGCCTGGCCCCTTTCCCTTTTCTATTCTAAATGGATTTTCCAGAGAATTGTTTGGGAGAGCAAGACATGCAGCATTTTAAACCTATACAAATTTAAAGGTATCACTAGAAAAGCTATAGCAGATGAAAACCATCTGCTATGTAGGCTACATGCAAAGAAGTGAACATCTTTGATCCCAGGTTCTAGCTCAATCGCCTAAGTTATAGAGACTGTCACCTAACTGGTTCACTACAGGCACTTACACAAGACTTGCTATGGAATTTAACTAACACATAGAAATTGCAGTAATAAAATAAAGATTTTTAAAAATATACCTATCTGCTTTTGAGTAAAAACGTAAGAATTAATATACGGATTAATACACCCCACGCCAGTAACACTATGCCAGAGAGACACTGCTTTCAGAAATACTTAATGACAGTATTCTTCAAGTAGCATCAGGTGAGCAACAGCCCTTCCCAAGTGGCAGTTTAAGTAGAAATGCCTTCAGGGCACTGGTCCTACTTACAAAAATGAGAACTCTTACAACACAGAAGAAAGCATTAGAAAGGAAGCGTCTGAATTTGGACTTGATAGAAATGTCCTGGCACACCACCACAATTCACACAGAAACATCCCTCTTTGCAGGGTGGTGCTATTCAATACCGACCGAGTGAAAGGCACCCCTGCAGCACAGTAATTGGCGAGTGTGACCATCAAACGGTATGCATGGCAAAGCTGAATCAGAACAAAGGCCTGTCCATCCTACAGTCCTACACTTCTGGCCAAAAAGCATATCTCTATGAAAAATGAGCAAACACGTGGTTTTTTATCACAGTACTTCCCAAGCTTCCAACACCATGCTGCTTGGGAATGTAACAGCAGCACATGAGGGATGTTTAAAAGTAGGGAAAGATACTGTACAAAAGAAACAGTATTTGAAAGCATAGTGTGGGGAGAGGAAAAGCAATCTTGGCTTTGGCAGGTCTGTGGCATTTGCAGCTATGGCCTACAAAAGGTTCCAGTTTGGAAATTGCATACAGAGAAGGCGCACCCACGCACTGCTTGAGGAGAACGCGGGTTCAGGGCGAGGTGGATGGAAGCAATGAACTGAACATCCTTTTGGCTAAGCATGACACCTGGAAGCAAGAAGAGGGTTGGTGCCAGCCCCACTGCCATGAGAGGTGCTGCTGGTGAGCTGTGGGAGCCCTGTGCTGGGGATGCTGGGAAGCAGAACTCAAGCTTCCAGCAACAGGGTTGCGCACAAACAGCCCCCAGAACACCTGATGCTACTGCTGCTCTGGGGCGACCCACACAGGTGGGCTGGTGGCGCTCAGCAGCAGTAACTCCCCACGAGACCGTGGCTGTGGCCAAGAGAGCACAAGTCGCAGCAGCAGCAGCACATGATGGGCACGTGGCCCAGGGCTTGTGGTCACAGATATGTCTGTGTGAGTCACGAACTGCAGTGCTGCAAACATGGGGAACAAGGAGAGGAACAAGGAAGGCCTCGTGCATGCAGGGCACCAAGAAGAGCAATCAGGCAGCAGAAAAGTAGAAATCAAATTTTAAAAAAATATTAAATCCCTTCCCCCAAGGCAGCTGCAGAGTGTGATGAACCCCCCCCCCCCCTTAGGCACAATCAGCCCTGAGCATCTGGGCAAGGATGAGGTGGGTGCAAAGTGCAAGGGGAGGAAATGTGTCAGCTGCAGCATCTGAGAGCAGCAGAGCAAACTCAGACGGGAAATGAGCTTGCAGAGTGCACCCAACAAGATGAGCGCGGGGATAAGTTGCTTCTATGGAAACTGCAGCCTGATGAACCAAAAACCAGTCTGATGGCAAAGTTTTTAGCAAGGAGCTGGCTCATGCCTGGTTTCAGCTACATTCCCCACCCCCTAAAGAAAAGAAAAAAAAAAAAAGAAAAAAAGCTGCACAATGTGTTTCTTGTTATGGGCAAAAGAAAAAAAAAAGAAAGAAAGAAAAAAAGAGAAATGGGGACACAGGTTTTTTCCTGTATGGGCTACATCATATTAAGCTGTAAGTTTAGTTCTGGACAAACAATCTCTTGTTGCATCTCTGGGATGGAGGTTAATGAATTCCCACAGATGATGTTGGCCAAACAGTGGTCGGCTTGTGACTTGATTTCCAGCATCATGATGTGAGGGGATCAGTATAGAAAAGCACTTTGAAGGGAAGAGGCTGCCTACAGCAGGATTGTTTCTACAAGCTAATTGTACTGAGTGCAGCTGCACAAAGCTGGATCAACAGTAATAGAAGGCGGCGCAGACTTCCTGACGCCAGCCCCGCAGAGCTCCCACCAACAGCCTGGCAATTCCAGATTGTTTTCCAGACCTTATCTCTCCCCCAAGTTTTTTTTTTCTTTCGCCTTTTTCTTTTTTTTTTTAAATTTTGTGACCGGAACAAAAGTAACATGAAAATCCTTTGTGAAAGTAGAAAATGCTGTTACAGATCTGTGCCTTTCGCAGAAGTTGTAACTAAATATACTGTATGCATTACTCTCTCCCTCCTGCTCCAAAGAAAGAAAAAACCCAACAAACTTCTAAAACTTCTTCCTTTGAATGATTGGAAACGTGAGGCAAACAAAAGAAACCCCGGGTGGTTAAAAACAGCCGGATTTAGGGAGATATTTCACCTGGCACATACAAAATTCTTATATAAAAACATACTTGGGACACCCCGCTCTGATGGGTTGGATGGTGTCAATGACTTGGGACCAGGCCAGCTTTAACAGATTATTGTTTTTAAAGTCTGGTCTGATGGCTTAAATACGCGGCAATTAAAACCATTTACATTATTAATAGGTGGTTTAGATATAGTTCATGAGAGACGTGGGATCGGGCAAGCCTCGGAACTCGCCGGTCGTGGGAGTCCCAGAGGATACAGCAGGACCCAGGGGCTGGGCTAACGGGACCCTAAAAAGCGAGAGGGCAGGAAACCTTCATAAACCTGGTGATTTTTCCTGATAGACTTTTTTTTAAAGAAAATTAGGGGAGGGGGCGTCAGCACAGAACATAAGCCCCCGCTCTCTTCCCGCAGCTCAACTGGGTCAGCCCAGCGGAGGTCGAGCAGCGCTGGGACCATTCCCGCGACCGTGCGGGATTTTTCCCGTTTTACACATTTCTCTCCCTTTCTGCGGGTGCCCCCCCTCGATTTCACATTCCAGAGCCGCCCCCCCCGCGGCATGGCGGGACGTCCGGCGGCAGCCCCCGCTGCNCCACAGCGGCCTGGCGCCGGGGGCCCTCCCGGAGCGAAGCCCTGGGGGGTTTGAGGGGGAGCGCGGAGGAGAAAGCGGCGCTTTGTGCGCGACGAGCGGCGGCGGTGGTTTCGTACCAGATGTTCGCGGCGGAGATTCAGGGTTAGGAATCAGCTGTGAAAATCGCGGCTGAGAACAAGAGGCAGGTCCCCGGGGTCCGTCCCCGGCTGGGTCCTCCCCTGAGATGCCGGGGAAAAGACCCCAAGGGACGGCTCGCAGCCCCCCCGGTGACTTCGTAAAGTCCCAGTGGAGCTCACTCGCCGGGGCACGGGGCTGCCGCCGCCGCTGCGGGGACACGGGGCCGGGAGCGGTGGGAACTGGCAGCCGCTGCCACAGCTCCCAGGGTTGGAAGAGCAGACCGGAGGGAATGACATACCACCAAAGCTCCATAACCCTCCCAGCTCCGCTCCCTGTGAACCCCGCAAGCTCCCGTGAGGGAGAACAGAACCGAGTTGAATGCTTGCTCGTACTTCTTAGACGAGTTGCTGCCGTGGAGAACCGCCCGGTTGTCAGGGGGACCTGTGCGCGGTCCCGCGTTACTGTCACAGCACTGTAATCTCGAACAATGACGGCGAAGGGAGAAGCGTGGAAGTGTCTGTTCATGTTGGCTTTTGCTATACAAAAAGCAGTGTGAAATGTTTTCCACCGGTGCATCCCTGAGACAGAAGCGCCTAGGCACGCTGAGCGACTAAAGCTTGTGGCCGCACGGAGGTTTTAGTCATGTAAAGGACAGAACGCGCTCCAAGTGGCGATTTTAATCGAGTCGTTAATTGTCTGTTTCTTATTATTTATCCTTTTTAACTGCACTTGAACAATTTTCCTACCAAATAGAATGTCGGGATTCACTTTCATCCTCGGCATTTCAAACCGCGTCGAGTTGTGTTGCTGTCAACCTGGGCACCGCCTCCGGTCCAACCCCGGGGCAGACAGCCCGGTGTGACAGCCACCGGCGTGTCGTGTCGGAGAACAGCCAACCACCAGCTCAGGAATGCCACGTTAATTGGAAAAAAATACTAAACGGCAGTCGGCAGCTTTGTCTCCCGAGTGTCCGTGGTGTTCCTCCTGCACTAACCAGCTCCGTCGTCTTGGCCATGCGACAGCCGCGCTGATCAAAGTGTTTGTTTTAAATAGTTGGTGATTGACAGCACAACCCTCACCGCTTGTATGGCTTTTGTGCTGTTACTACGGGTTTGTTTGCAAAGAGTGATTTAAGCATCCGGGTGGGTATTTCAGATTTTTGTTTAGAATTTCAATCGCATTAATTGTATATGCATGTCCGCGCTTTCTCTAGTCTGAACTTTCCTCAGGAGCGGAAAGACGGGTGGGAGCGGTGCAGCTACGTTACACGGCCGCTGGTATAAGCCGAACAGAAAATAAACCCCAAATCACCGGTGGAGCTAAACTTCAGAAAAATCGGAGTAACTTCTCCAGCAAAAAAAAAAAAAAAAAAAAAGAAAAAAGCGCCCCACTGGAACGTTTCTGGAAGATGTTTCATTGGTTGCAACCAAAAGTTGCAAAAGGTACCGCGTGTAGGAAGCATTTGCATTTGTCACCAGAGACAATCTCTGCGTAACTAATGGCAGCGCTGTGTCACGGGCGCCGATAAGGCGCAGATGAGCAGCCTTTCAAGGGTAATAGATGTAAATACCTCTCCAATATGCACGTTTGCTTAATGATCCCAAATTAATATCATCATCCGAAACAGTCCCGTGCTCTGGATGCAGGGAGGTCACAGTGGTGCTCGAAGACGTCTTGGGCGCACAGGGGCACAAAGTGGCACCGGGGCTTTATGAATTTATTCAGTGTGATTCCGGATCCACATCTACGTACACGTGCAGCGCCCGGCTGCTGACCTGGCTATTAGGTTTAGCACAAGAACACGCAAATAAACTGCTCGATGTTCCAATTCACGGGAACTTTGGGGCACCTCGGTCCCCGAGCCCGTCACTACAGCGCGGCCCGGCTGTCTCGGGTACCACCGGCCGCTGCCGCTGGGCTCTCAGCTGAGCACGGAGACAGCTAGGGCCACCCCGACTCGGACCCCCGAAAAAACACTGTAAGGGCGGGAAGCCCCGCACTGGCGCTGCGGTCCCGCCGGGCCGGGCACTATTTACTGCCTCAGCTGTGCGGCTCGGCGCGGCCCCGCCCTCCCCCGCGATTGGTTCTGCGGGCGGAAGGCCCGAGCCGTCTGCTCCAACCCGTGCGGGCGCCGCAGGGTGATGGACGTGCCGGCGGCCGCCAATGGCAGCGAGCGCGGGCAGGGCTCGGCGGTGGCGCTATAAGAGGAGACCGCGAAGCCCCGCGTCTCAGAGCGAGCCTCGACAGCGTCTAGATCTTCGCTGCAGCGCTCCAGGCTTCGCCTCCCGCCGTACATTTGCCCTAAGACGCCCGCCAGCATGAAAGCGTTCAGCCCGGTGCGGTCCGTCAGGAAAAACGGTCTCTCGGAGCACAACCTGGGCATCTCGCGGAGCAAGACGCCCGTGGATGACCCGATGAGCTTGCTGTACAACATGAACGACTGCTACTCCAAGCTGAAGGAGCTGGTGCCCAGCATCCCGCAGAACAAGAAAGTCAGCAAGATGGAAATCCTGCAGCATGTCATCGACTACATCCTGGACCTG
This sequence comes from Rhinopomastus cyanomelas, assembly GCA_013400115.1. NCBI lineage: Eukaryota > Metazoa > Chordata > Aves > Bucerotiformes > Rhinopomastidae > Rhinopomastus > Rhinopomastus cyanomelas. The sequence goes on along the minus strand of VXBP01008404.1, from coordinate 42,244 downwards.
CAGATCGCCTTGGACTCGCACCCCAGTATCGTCAGCCTCCACCACCAGAGACCTGGGCAGAACTCATCCTCCAGAACCCCGCTGACTACCCTCAACACAGACATCAGCATCCTCTCGCTACAGGTAAGTCGCGAGACTTGGTCCCCGTGGCCCCTTTTCTCATGGCTTCTCTAACCCAGATTAGGGAGTTCAAGGGGTAGTTGGCGATATGTCATGTGGTGGGCACGGAGGGAAAACCGCTGGGGGCTGCGGCCGCCCTTCCCCGCGGATCCAGGACGCTTTTCCCCTGCTCCCGCTACTACTCGGATTTCTCGACCCTTACCTTGATGTTTTTTTCTCGCAGGCGTCCGAATTCCCCTCAGAGCTCATGTCGAGCGACAGCAAAGCACTCTGTGGCTAAAGCAAACGGTGAGTGCAGCGCGGCTCCTCTCACAACTTCGGGTAAAAAGTGACTCCCCGGGGAACGGGAAGCTCGGAGGGTGGTTCTAAAAGCCGGCCCCAGGAGTTGGTTGAGAGGTGACTTTGTAATGCGAAGGAAAGGTACATTTCTTCAGACTAGCGAGTCCCGGAGTCCAGGCTGCGTTTTGACGCCGAGGTTGAGTGAGCAGCACAGGCTGCTCGGATACCTCTCGCTGCTTCATGCAAATTCTCACTTATTAGCTGTTCTTGGAGTCTTTAAAACTTCCTGGGCCAAAGTGAGTGATTAAGTTGGGAATCTTGGCACAAATCCTTAAATTTCTGTGATGTGGGATTGTCTGCGCTATCAGTTAAATAAGTGACTGCATTTAAGCAAATAATTGCTGTAAGAAGAGGCAGACTGGCGCCTCTGAGCAATGCAGTTGCAGAGATCTAAGTAGAGATTGGGCTGAGCATCCTCATTTTACCCTTTCCCTCGAGTATATGTTATTTTAATGTTGAATTCGCGCTCCTCAGAGCGAGTGTGTGAGCGTGTATGAGTTGCATCTGGACGCCAGGGTTTGCCCAATCTCTGAGTGTTTGGTTAAATGTTCAAACTGTGGCTTCCTCTCTGGCGCCAGTCTGTCCGGATCTCTGCCCTGTTAGCATTCTCCTAAATATGCCTCTCTTCAATCTCTTGCAGGTGTTCCACTGATGAGATTTTTTTTTTTTTTGCACAAGAAAACGTCTGCAGGATTTTTTTTTTTTTTTCCGAGGTGCTGAAATTTTTCAGCTGTATCTGGAGGGGAAAATCCACATCTTAACTAAAAGGACTTTTAAAAAATTAATAAAGAAGAAAAATCAAAATCGACTTTTATCCCCACCCCATTCTTCGACTTGGACTGAACCTAGTTATTTATGAAGAGACTTAAATACCCTTTCCCTAGTTGGAAGGCTTCCTTTATATACTATTCCCAACGTGGGGAGCGAAACAAAAATCTCACAAGGAGTTGCCCATTTTAAAGCAGACTTTGCCTTTTTTTCAAAGGTGGAGCGTGAGTACCAGAAGGATCCAGTGTTCAGTTTTTTAGGAAAGTCTGTGGTCAGAAATTACCTTTTTGACACAAACCTAGGACTGAATGCTGTGTATATATTTATATATAAATATATATATATGAGTGAAACCTTGTGAACTCTTTAATTAGAGTTTTCTTGTATAGTGGCAGAAATACACATTTCTGCAAAAAGTGTAATGATGTACTTAATCATGCTAAACTTTTTATAAAAGTTTAGTTGTAAACTTAATCCTTTTTATACAGAATAAATCAAGTGTGTTTATTGAACTGATTGCTTGCTTTATTCTTTGGGGACCAAGTGTTTGCTGGCTCTGATTTGTTGTAGTGTTTTCCTTTTTAAATCCTTATACATGCTGTTACAACTTCAATAAGTAAAAATTCAAGTATGTAGAGAATATGCAGAATAAAATTACCTGAAGTGAATAATTACTCTTGTAACTTGGAAAATCTTCTTTGAGTGTATATTCTAAACTTAAAAGTGATCTGCCTGTAAATGGGTGTGAAAGGAACTAGAAAAAAGACTTACAGAGAGGATGCTGTTGTGCTGTTGACAGAATGTGTGGACACATCCAAAAGCAGTTCATCCCAAGGTATTCCCATGGACTAATACCCCTTTTCCACAATTATGATTGATCCAGTTCTCAGTAGTAATGGCCCAGATCTGTTAACTTGTGTTTAGAATAATAACTCAGAATTAAGGGTTGTGGGTGGTCACTAGTTTCCCAGCTATTAAATTGTTCTAAGACTTTGAATGTGCGAGTTGGTGATGTGTTCATATGGGACCTAGAATGAAGAAGTGACTGTTGCCTTTCCACACTGAAATTTTCATGCTTCCATGCAGTATTTCAATGAAATGAGGTTTCTAATCCGTTGCAGCAGCTTCTCTGTATGACTAAGATACTGAGAATTGGGCTAAATCACTGTTGTGTTACTGATTAAACTTTGGCTGCTCCTAAAGGGGCTCTTTCTCCAGAAGAATTAAATTAAGTTTGAAATGGGAGCCTTGAGTTCCTGAAAGCCACTAAGAGTTTCATTTTTTTCATGCCAGCAGCTATGCAATGGTCCTTATTTATTCAAGGGACACTCACTGGTACTCCATGAATTCAGCGTAACTCTTCCCTAGCTCTATTGTCATACGAGTTGTCATACGATAGTGGATGTGGGAACCTTGCCTTATCAGATGACATTGTAATTTAAGATCACTTGCAAACTTGCCTGAAATGGGAAGTTAAGTTTTCTGTCAAATATGAAGTGGAGAATCACTTGCAATAAGAATGAGGTCTGATGCTTTGGGTAGGTAAAACCCTCTGGCAGGAACTGTGCTTTGAACCTGGGGGGAGTGTGTGGGGGAAACCTGGGTTTCCAAGCTCCGGGGACTCTTAGAGTGAAAGGCAGAGCCTCACCTGGGGCCAGTAACACTTTCACCAGCAAACAGGTGGGTGGGTGGTGCTATGCCTTTTCCTTGCCCTTGACATCAAATCCATTCAGGTAGGCTGGGAGAAAGCCAGCTCTGATCTCTTAATACACAAGCTGCCCTGTCCAAGCAGAAGTGCGCCCTCTCAGAGGATCGATGCAGTCAGAAGACTGGTTAGTGAAAGCTGGGATGGGGAGCAGGCAGAGGAGAGAGACATGGGACAGGGCTGATCTGCTTCTCACCATATTTGTGTCCCCCCTCGCCCTGAGTCCAGCAGAGATCAAGGTGATCTTTCCAGGCAGCACTGGCTGGCGGTGCCTTCTGCAGCCAAACCTTGCTACTGTCTGGACACCCTGAGTGCACCCACTGTTCCAACTCGGTTAACCCTGAGAGCTCAGTGGTAAAATATTTCACTGCTGCAAATCACCATGCCTCAGTCCCTAAAATATTCCCTTTTGCATATCTCTTACCTGACTGAACAGCAGCAGATTTGGAGTTTTAATCACAGCATTAATGGCCTCATCCTTCTGGTCATGTAACAATCTCATAACAAACATCACCCAATTTCTCCCTCAAAACTGATTTTTCACCCTATTGTTCATTTTGTAGCAAGACCACAGCTAAGCATTATTTTAAATCCAAAACTTACTTTATGAAATTAAAGAACTGCAGCAGCCAGACCATTGTAATTATTCTGAGATCAACCCCCTCAGACATTAAGGCCTTTGCACTTTTCATATTTTTAAGCTACAGGATGATTAACACACTTGTAGAATGAAACCACTTTCCTTATCATGCAGAGCCAAAAGAGAAATTCACAATTTACAAGGCGTGGGGAGCTGAGCAGGAAAACAAACAAATATGTTTTCAAAAATGTAAATTAAGACAGGAAAAAAAAAATCTTCCTCCTTCAGGATTAACTAATTCATCAACTTGACAACACATTCCTACCATCAGAACTTAGGGCTTAAACTAGATGTACTCTATCTTTGAGCTACAAAATCAAGAGCAAAACCAAACAGCAAGGTCAAAGCTGAGTGCCCAAAGCCTTGAAGTTCATTCTTGAAGTTTCCTTGAAGATACGGAATTTCTTTCTTCTACAACATTGTCACTGTCTCTCCAGAACACATTAGAAAAATCTTTGAAAATGTTACCACTTTTCCTGAGGCCTTTACTCTGAACACAGCGGCTGCAAAGGGTCCTGCTAATGAAGCTGACCACAGCAGATCGACAGGACCCCATCTCAACTATAAGGCAGCACAACAGTTTTGGCAACAACTGCATTTAAACACTGTAGCATCTCTTCCATCAGGTCATGCCTGAAAGTTGCAAGTGCAACTATGCACGTGTCCCCACGGGGAGAAAAAAAAGATGCAAGAAGAGATTAAAGTGGACTCTCCCCTCTAGAAGACAGGTTCCCAAACATGCGTTTGTTTGTGTATTGCCCTCCACAACACATGGAGCAGCCCAAACCATGTATGTGCACTGAAATGTCTCACTTGGATTTTCAGGGAATGTCTTTGTATTACAGCACATGTAACATGCTGCTTATGTTGCATATTAACTGCAGCAGCTCAGAATGGTGTGTCACACACGAGTGGCTAAAGTCCCTCCGGTCTATCACCAGGTACGGGAAGCACAGAAGGTTGCCTGGGTTTTGTTCATGCTCCCCTGAGAAAACAGCACTGCATCTACTACACCAAAAATATTCAGAAGCATTTGAAGAACTAGTGACAATACCTGAGGAAAAAAGAGAACTCCGAGCTAAACTCGTCGGTACCTCTGAGCCACCTCCAGCGCCGTTGGGTCCCCTCAGTGGGCCTGGGTGCATGGATGGAGGGCCACTGCCACCGCCTGGCTCGGACGCAGAAGGCAGGAGCTGCTCAAGCTCCCGACTGCGGCAAGCTAAACCGAGACAGGTCTTTAGAGGGTAAATGGCTCCATTCTTCATGTTTTATGAATAAAAACCAGAGCACTCGTCTTGCACGGACGTTTCCAGCCATGATGATTCTATGATTCTATGATTTAAAAATCACATTTTAGATTTGTATCTGGGAAATGTTTTAGCTAATTTAGCTCTGCTAGCTGGGAGTTTCACTCCTAAGAAGTGGTTTGACAAGTTGCTTTAAAATAATAATACTTTGCATGCACTAATTTGTGTTTGACTCTAGAAAGTAAAATACATTCTCTAAACAATCCTGTATGTGTTAAAGATGGTCCTATATGAAAATACCATTCACCGTCTGGATCAAATCATACTATGTGGAAGAAATATACAATAATTTACTAATAGAGATGATTATATTTGTGAATAAGCATCTCTTTTTGTTTACCACTGTCCTTGCTTGTTGACACATGATGAGAAATGAGTTACACAGCTTTTACTGGAAACTGTAAGGAAGAGAGATAACAGAATGTGACTGTAGTGTGACGAAGACTGAGCAAACTACATAAAAGCTGGAATTGAATTTTGTTCAAAAAAAGTATTTCACTAATCACACAATCATAGAATCATTCAAGCTGGAAAAGATCTTTGATTTCCAATCAATAAACCTACTCTACCAAGTTTACTACTAAACCATACTGCTAAGTACCACATCTAAATGACATTTAAACACATTCAGGGACAGTGACTCAACCACCTCCCTGGGCAGCCTGTTCCAGTGTCTGACTACTCTTTCAGTGAAAAAGTTTTTACAAATGTCCAGCCTAAACCTCCCCTGAAGCAGCCTGAGGCTGTTCCCTCTTGGTCTATCATTAATTACCTTTGAGAAGAGACCAGGACCTACCTCCCTACAATGTTCTTTCAGGTAGTTGTACAGAGCAATAAGGTCTCCCCTCAGCCTCATCTTCCTCAGACTAAACAGCCCCACTTGTCTAGACCCTTCACCAACTTCATTGCTCTTCTCTGCTCCTAGCTCCAGCATCTCCATATCTCTTGTACCAAGGTGCCCAAAGCCCAACACAGTGCTCTTTGAAATGTGCTCTTTTCATTTATCTTCGCAATCAAATTTGCTTATCCACATTACCAAATTCCTTTCTTGAGCAGCCATCTAAGCAACATCATAATTGTGAAGTGCAAAAGCCAAATGCAAACAGTTTCAGTAAAACAAAAGCTTATGTTGCACAGCAAATGCCACTGATTCTGTGAGGCACTTGCTGAAGTAAATTGAAAAAGGAAGCTGTCCCAGTTTTGATTATTTGATTAAAAAACTCACAACAAAAACAAAACTGAGAAAAATGAATTGCACTGAAAGTGCTGCAGTGGGCTTAGTGCTGCTAGCTGTCCTGTAATATAGCCCTTTACTTGTCACCTATCCACACAGGCACATGATGCATGGATAAATATAAGATTATATAGAATTACAGAACCTACCCAGATTTGAAACAATTTAACTTGCCAAAAAGAGTACATTATTTTAATTTTCAGTGAATATCCCCACAAATTGTACCATGTCTGTGGCAAACAGTTTTATGATTAGACCAGGTATTTCTACTTAAAACTAAAAACTTGAGCGAGATCTGAAGTTTTACTACTGATGGCAGAACTTCAAATGCTCAAAGATTTTATATTTATTTTCAACAGAACTACTGAATTTCTCTTTCATTTGGACGATGACAAATTGTTTTGATACTTACTGTTTGCATTAGAGCAGACACAGGATCAGCAGTATCTGAAGTCCAGATCTTGCAGTCCTCTTGCTGGCAGCCACAGTAGCCAATGCCGGGGACAGCACAAGTCCAGCAAAGTGTGATAGTTCCTCCGTGTACTCTCAGCATCTTGTGTTCTTGGAAAACAGCCTTCCTGGTGTTTTTAGCATGTAGGTTCAATTCATTGTACCTGTTTGTCAATACAGAACTTGAATAACCTAGAATCATAGAATCATTAGGGATTGGAAGGGACCCCGAAAGATCATCTAGTCCAATCCCCCTGCCACAGCAGGATCATTTCACTGGAGAAATTATGGAAACAGAACCACTCAGGGTTGGAAGGGACCACCTGATCATCCAGTTCCAACCCCCCCACCAGGCTGGGACACCCCACCCTAGACCAGGCTGGCCAGAGCCCCCTCCAGCCTGGCCTTAAACACCTCCAGGGATGGGGCCCCGGAATCTCATTTTTTCTCATCCTAAGAAGTGTAGTGATCTGAAGGGGAAAAGAGGGCAGGGGCAAAAACAGGAAAAGAGAGAAGGACAGTAAAAAAGGAAGAACAGAGATAAACTAAGTATCTTCCACATATCAGACCAAGCCAGATCAGAGAAGCATATATTGTCTTAAAATAACAGTGAGTTTGAAGTTTGTGCCTTTAGTCTTGTGCAAGTTTCTTTCAGCTGCGGTAGAGCATGCGGTCTCCTGCCCAGACCATATTACTCAAGGAGAAAGCTTCTTACACCTCACAGAACTGAGTTGGTTTAGCTATGGCTGATGCCAGCACTGCAGGGAAATGCAATATATTAGACAACTCTGGAAGTGTCCTTCAGCCATATTTTCTGTAAACCTCATGTTCATCCACAAGCTTTATGTGTTCTTCTAGAAATTTGTGCAGTACTTGAAGAAACATCATTACAGTCTACTAGAAACCAACATAGAGAGCAGAGAATACAGGGAGCTTGTGCTCACAACAGATGCTGGTGCTGAGATTTCTGCCACGTTCAGAAAAATAGCTTCATACCCAGCTGTAAGATACTAATGCAGTCTAGAAAAGACAAACTTCTAGAGCATCAGGAAGGCACGGAGTCTCACCGTATTGGAAATGGGAGAAAATGTTACTCATCGATGCTGTCATAGCAGGAGATTCACTACGAGAGTTGTGGAAGATGACAGAAGATACCAATCTTCCATTTCTTAAGGGTAGGAGAGATCTGCTCCCAGAACTAGAATATGCAAAAAAAGGACCAAGAACATAAGACATGTAAATAATTTTTACATTTTGAATTCAGTATAAACAAGAGTTAATATAGAATCATAGAATAGTTTTGACTGGAATATAAGATTATCAAGTCCAACTTTTTCCTAGCCTTACCATTACCACTAAATCATGTCCTTCAACATAACATCTATCTTTCTCTAGAACACCTTCAGGGACAGTGACTCAATTACCTCCCTGGGCAGGCTGCTCCAAGCCTGACAACCCTTTCAGTAAAGAAATTTAAATTCCTCCTAAAATCCAACCAGAACACACACACCCACACACCTCAAGGCTATTTCCCCCTGTCTTATCACTGGCCACTAGGGAGAACAAACCAACCCCCACCTCTCTACAACCTCCTTTCAAATAGTTGTAGGGATCAATAAAGTCTCACCTCAATCCCCTCTTTTCCAGGCTAAACAGCCCCAGATCCTTCAGCCATTCCTCACAGGACACATGTTCCAAATCTTTTACTAGCTTGGTAGCTGCCTCTGTGCCCTCTCTTCCATGTCCCTCTTGTAGTCCAGGGCTCAAAACTGGACACAGTACTTGAGGTGTGGCCTCACCAAAGCTGTGTAGAGGGCAATGCTCACCGCCCTGCTTCTGCTGGCAATAGTATTCCTGATACAGGCCAGGATGCCATTGGCCTTCTTGGCCACCTGGGCACACTGCTGGCTCATGTTCAGCCAGTCCTCTATTTACACTCTCACATCCCTCTCTGCCTGACAGCTCTCCAGCCACTCTTCTCCAAGACTGTAGGACTGCTGGGGGTTGTGGTGGCCAAAGTGAAGGATGGCCTCATTGAAATTCATGCAATTGGCCTTGGCCCAGCGATCCAGCCTATCTCGATCCCTCTGCACAGCCTCCCTACCCTAAAAGCAAATCAACACTTCAACCCAGCTTGGTGTCATCTGCAAACATACTGAGAGTGCGCTCTATCCCCTCATCCAAATCATTGATAAAAATGTTAAATGTGGCCCCGGTACTGGGCCCTGGCAGACACCACTCTTGACTGGCCAACTAACTCTACTTAACTCCGTTGACCACAACTCTTTGGACTTGGCCATCTAACCAGATTTTTTACTCAGCACTGTACAGGAATAATGTGATGGTAAGGCTATTTCAGGAAAACTGGTTAAACTACACAACTGACTGGAAAAGTATCCCCCTTGTGCTCTTGCACTTCTGCTCATAAGTTTATGAAAAAAATGCACTTAGAGGTTTGTTTTTTAATTAAAAAGTTATTGCAAAACACAAACACAGTAAGTCAACCTCCCATTAGCATTTTTCAAAAGATATAGCAGTTAGAAGTCTGAGTAAATGACAAGCCAAATCTATAAACTCAGTCTAGCTCTTGTAAAAATGCTGTTCGACTACACATAGTTGTTCCCACCCAACAGATCTGAAGTAAGGTGCGACATCTATGGACACATGCTCTTCGCTAATCCTTCCTGATTCCTGTTTCAAGAATCACTGATTGGAAAAGACCCCTGGGATCATCGAGTCCAACCATCAACTCTACAAGTTCACCTCTACACCAGATCCCCCAACACCACATCTAAGTGTCTTTTAAACACATACAGGGATGGGGACTCAACCACTGCCCTGGTCAGCCCATTCCAGTGCCTGACCACTCAGATTACCGCATCATTGCTATTACTACAATTACAGAAAAAGCTGGAAGTCTTGGTTGGACCTCATCCTCCAAGTATTACAATTCAACAGTACCGATAAAATTTAGAAATTAAATTCTACTGTAAATTTGCTTCTGCAATCATTCAAAAATTGTAAGAGTTCCTTGGAGGTTTAAATTTTTGACTGGATCAATCTCAATCATGAGTATACATACGGATCCACCCAAAAAACCCCACATGCTTAGAGGGGAAAAACACATAATTGTTTAGAATTTTATGCCTTGTTAATAGATATACACATAAACTCCTGCACATTTTGTACGTACTTCATCCAACATTATTACTAGCAGTCTGTTGACAGCATGACAAAACTGTATGGTATTTTTTGGTAGCTTTGAGTATTTTCTATTATTTTAATTACTATTTTAGGGGCCTCTGAGGTTGGCAACGTTGTCCAAAAACCTAAAAGTAAGGCAGCTGAGAGTACTTGCTGGGGAGAAGCAGCACTGATGGAGACACATCCAAAGGCACGCAGACATACAGCTCGACCTCGACATACGGCAGACCTGGAAGAAAGCAGAAGTGTAATTTTTGAGCCTAAAAATCATCAAGATTTTTTAAATGAAAAAAAAGCCCTCGAAAAGTGTCAGGTACCAGAGTGAAAAATATTAAGCGGATATATTAGATATTAACACATTTTTCCTGTGAATTAGAGAAAGTGATAGATAGGTTTGTGCTTCACCCTCAATGACAAGTTTTAACAAACAGCTGAAACCCCTACTGCTGTTCTACATTATTAAATATAAAAATGCTAATTCCAGGTGGTCTTGAACTTCAATCAGAATGTATGTGATTTATTCATTTGTTTTAGCACTCTGCAGATTCCTCGCACTGCCTAACCTATGGAAGATACATGGGGATTTTAGCCCTTGATGCTTATGCCTGCCATGGCTGACAACATTTTTTTAAAGAAAAATAAAACAATTACCTGTGAAAGTGTTTATTAAGAACTTCCTTTTGCAGGTTCATTTGCTAGGAAAATTACGAATAAATCATCTTCAGTAACTCAATTCCAGCCAAGCATACTGTAACTACAAAATGTTGCCATAAGAAGCATGTAATTCAGTTAAAATGGAGAGGAAAAACAGGTCATCTTAGATAATTTTTTATACTACATAATAATGACCACTCAATAGTGTTTCTATGCATTTAAAACATACGTGACCTCAGATATTATTTCAGATGTTTACCAATGAATGTGTAAATCAGTAGATTTCTTTTTATATTGTTTACATAAGTATAAAACCGGGTGGGTTTTGTCCTTCAGATCTATAAGCAGCAAAGGCTATGAAAGACTACTATTATATAAAAAATTAAAGCCATGATGCACAGTATTCAATAAATGAGAGAAAGGAAAGGAGAACTGACACTAAAGCCAAGAGTCCTGTGATCTGAATGTCTCTGTCAGATTTACAAATGGAAGTCCTTCAGTAAGGAACAATAACAGCAGGCTCTTTTACACAATTCTCAGCTTTACAAAAAGCACTGTATAAATGCTATTTTGGGGCATTAATTCATGCAGCAACCCAAAGGTTAGAGAGAGAGCAGATGTGAAAAGGCAGCATTTTTACAAATAGAAAAACTGGGAAGGATGACTGCATGCAATATGTGAAGATGAGCCTAAGCAAGCTTTCATCCTGTTAAATTTGGTACCAACATTAGAGAAGATTGTTCAGTACAGACTTCCACGTAGGAGACAGCCATGGAAAATATACAAGGCTGTACTGGCATTTAGATCTTCACAACCTGACTGCTCTTGATGCTTCAGCAGCTGATACAGTCATACTCATCGGCGTGAGCTGACCTAACACCATCAGACTACAGTACAGACATACACAGAAGCAAATGCCTGAAGAGTTCAATGAAGGTATATCTGGAACTATTACCTCAGATAATCAGTCCCTGGATATCTGTCCTTATATTTGAGACACCCTCACACTGAATGTACAACCTAAAGGGAAATGAACGGTAATTGTGTGGCAATTTGATGTGAGTCGTAACAGAGAACGGCTTAAAAAAAGAATACCTGCCATGAGACCTTTAGATAAAGATGCTTCTTCAAGTAATTTTACAGAAGAGGCATCTACAGACATTCCTTAATTTCCTGAGAGAGGAAAAAAGGTTTTTAAATGTTAAAACTATTACATTTAGAAAGTCCTATTATCTCAGTCTCTGAACTACTGCTGAAAGGTAAGTGTTTTGACACACTGATGACTTCCATACATTTCTTAAGCACTAAATTACAAGTCAGGAAACAAAGTCCCTTTCATTTGATGCCTATGAAGCTGGTGAGCAACGTAAGGTGTCCATGAGAACACTTAAAGACTACAAACAATTCTTGCTTTTCCCTTCAAAGTTCTAGTGTTTAAGCAGCTTTAACAAGTAATTTATCAGCTTGAGCAAAGCAGGGCTATCACTGATATGGTGGAAAATAATGATCTTGTGTCTAAGACTTTGAACTGGAAGATATGTGACAGATTTTAGCTCCAATTTCCTACAGATTTTCTATGTGACCTCTGTAAGCCATTTCACACCTTCCTGTTTCTATGCATCTGTAAAAATGGAGTACGTTCTCTCAGAAATTCTTATGAGCCAGCAATGACCAAAATGATAAGATACTGGGCTACCTTTATATTACTAAGCAATGGCAGCAACATTCTTGGGCATTAAAAGCCGTAGTTTATCATATGAAATTGTATTTGTCACACCCTCAAACAATTTCCAGTCATGACTTGGGAGTTACACAACCTAGAAGCCCTCTCACAGTAGCCACTGCTTTCAGTACTATGTTTTAAAGAGGGAGCGTCAGTATCAATAGAGGAGAATTGCAGTGGACCAAAGATCAGTTATTATGCTCTAGATTTAATCTCTAGTTTTGCTCATGTTGCTAAGTGAAAAAAGAGCCAGGGAGAAAGCATAAGCACTGTGCACCCACACAGCTCTGTGTAAGGAAAAAAAAAAATCTTTTTCATTGGGCTAGATCAGGTAACATAATTTGATATAGATTACATTTTGCTTGAACAAGCACATTATATACACACTCTTTCTTTTCTTACTATAATGGTATGAAGATGACTTAAATTAAGCAGACCCTAACAAGAAATTGAACAATAACAAACACTGAAGAGACAATTAAAACAAGAGCCTGAATGACATTGTAACAAAGAAGTTACTAAGTAAAGAGCAAAACATTTTACTTGGATTCTGCCAAAGTACAGATAAATATTTACATTAATACATACAGTGAAATATTTATGTTAATAATATTCTATCATGGAAGCAAAACTCCAACATGAGCATGGGCTGAGAGCAACGTCACTCTGCACTGCAAAGCACAGGAATCACATTTGTGACAGGAAACCTGGGCATCAAGGACATGAACAGGAAGCTATTATTCTGGTATGTGCCTCTGTTTGACCTGGCAACCAGTGTATCCCGTACAGCAGAAATGGCCTGCGTTTCCCCTGTTATTGTTGCCACTGCCCTTTTGACTACAGCCAGTGTGGTGTCCGCTACCAACTTTCTATTTCACAGTATCAAGTGTGATCTTTATCAATCAAACTCATGCTCTTCTGAGGGGCAATTTTGCAACTCTTGCTCTCTTTCATGGGTCTTTACACCCAGGCCCACTCCATCAATGAATTTCCCAGAAAAACAAATTTGGCACGTGTTGGTTTCCCTTTGTGAGTCCCGTAAGTGGTGAAAGCAGTGACAGCTGCCGCTTGAAACCGTTTTCTGTGCACTCTGCTATGTAAAACCCAGAAGTGCAAACCAGAGTGACAGGTGGTATTCTTATGGTTCTTCCCATTCACTTACATTACTCTCAGGCACTCGAAGTGAATGAAATTCCACAACTTGCCTGGGCAACACTGATATTACTTTACTGAAAAACTTACTTTCAGAATATTGGGGTTTTTTTATAATCACAAATTAGAAGCAGATTACTTTGTGCTCCACTGTCAGACCATTCAGTCTTCATTCTTTTCAACTCATCTTTCAGTATGGCATACCTGTAAGTCATGTTTACTGAATGTTTTTATCCTTCTCCTTCAGTTGCTTATTAAGGTGCTCCAGGCACTGGAACTTCAGCAGCAGGGGCTACCTCTCCTGGATTGTACGATATGCCTATTAATACTCATCTCAGAAGTTTCCTTCCTTTTATTATCTCCATCTTCAACAGTATAATTTATCTTATCAGCCTAGTGCTGCTTCAGTAGCCACACTAAATCTCCATTGTCTTCTGCAGTACTTCAGTGCATTATACCCCATCGCGTATCTGTGCGTCTGATTTCACTTTCTTAAGTGCAATATTTTATACTTGCTTTTAACTGAATGTCAATTTAGGGTCCTATATGTGTCCCAGTAACTTTGTCCTTTGGAATAAGTCAGCTTTGGACAACAGTAAAGTTTGAAATACTGCCAATAATGTTGCTAATACTGAATAAAATGGACCAAACAGTCTCTCATGTGACCCTACTTTGACATGAGGTAATTTATAATAATTCCAAGCCTACCTTTTAAAGCAGTCTGTTTTCACTTCATTGCATGATTTGCTTAAGCTTCAATGATGAAAGTCTTACTGAAGTCAAACATATCACATCTACTGTATCCATCTTCTGCAGGTCACTTATTCAGCCACAAAAGAGGAAATTAGAGCAATTTGATAAAGGTCATTCATGAAAACTCTGTATTGACTTTTCTTTGACTTTACTTGAAGTTTAAGTATCTGATGAATAATAAAAGCTTGATGAACAACATTCTTGCAGGTATCACAGTAAAAATTACTTGTAAATCCCCAGGTATTCCCTTCTTTCCTTTAATAAGGTTCTAGGTAGTCCTATTTTATAATAGTTGTATTTCAATGATACAGCTATCTCTCCTTCAAGAAAACTGAACATGGTTTATAGATTATTTTGACTGGATCCTTAGCTTCAATGAGAAACAGAGCTAGGCCCTACTTGAGCCTGTAATTGAAAGCAAAACAAATATGTTTAAATTCCTATCTAGACAAAAAGATGCTGGTATGCTGGACAGGTGTTTGGAACCTTCTGGTTCTCATGTCAGAAGTTTTCCTTTTTACCAATTGCTCATTTATTTGTATTACACAATTCCCCTGCATAATTTATCTTTGTAAGATAATGAGACAAAAAATGCATTCAAAGGAAACCTCGTGGTGATGTCCGTTAACAGTTATGTGGAATCAACTTCATACATAGCATTGGTTTGGAAAATTTTAATGACTATCTCCAGTAATTTTTATTCTGGAATCTCTTTTCTTTAGCAGTGATATACTTTCTTAGAAGTGTTGCTCATTTACCTATTTATATTGTAATCACACATGTTCCCAGACTGTTCAGAATGTTCAACCTTTGCATTATCCATGACGTGTTCACAACACATCTTTGGCTCCTACTTGAGATACAGATGTTGTGTGTGTCATCACAGTCCTGGCTCCACTACTCAATTACAGAGTTTGTAGAAAGACTTACCCCTTTGGAATAACCTACAAACAGTTTCTTTCTGCATTTTTAAAGTTTTTTGGCTGTGCTCCTAAGCAGAGAGGAGCTTGACAACCAATCCACAGTTTGCTAGGGTTCTGATGACCAAGTATGTTCCACTGTAGACATGTCATGTATCATTATTCCATTTAGCAGCCTTTTCAGATAGCTCTGCTCAGCTATGAACATGATCCTAACATAAAGAACACAAGGGTTGAGCTTCCTCAGCTCCAACAGAAAGCCCAGACTGGAACTTCATACAAGACAGAGGACAGAAAGCTTTGTAGGTAGCTCTCTCATAGAGCCCTTTATGGTCTTGATAAGGATCTCTCCCATAGCACAGGAACTTCAGTACTCTTAACACTGACAAGACATCCAGCATTCACATTGAAACAGGAAGGCTGAAAGGACTAGGATAAGTAAAGAAATTTTCATCAGATTAGACATTAAAAAGGGATGTTATTTTGGGATTTGTTACTGACAGAGCAAAAATTCTGGCAATATGATGTAAGAAACCCCAGAAATGCAAAAACTCCATTTCTGATCACAGACATGGGAATATACTGAACATACTAAAGTTAAAGACCCCTTAGGAATAGGAAATTCTGCTCCTTACATTAAAGAAAAAAATACGTGTTGAAACAATTCATATATAGATATCCATGCACACAAAAATCAGGGCAGAGAAATTAGGATTGTGTTCCAAATCATGACTCAGGACATGCACCACATACTTAAAGCATTCAGGAGAGAACAGGCAAATGGATTTGGTGCTTAACATATCAAAAGCAAGGACTTGGGGACTGTGAGGAGTTGACCTCCTACCAGACTATACATGGATACAAAACATCTCTTCGGTGTTGTCATTTGTCACTTCAACAAGCTGCCATCTCTCTGAATGTGAAGGAGAAATGCCTAGCACTTGTTTCAGATGCAGGTTCTGAGATACTGATGAGCAGAAATTCCTCCTCTTCGGTCTGAGCATGTTTCTAAGACGTGATACGTTACTGTCTTGTAATGAAATCACATAGCAAGAAACATCTTTCTGCGTGAGCTGGTTTCACTCTCATAATCGGGGCTTTCTACAAGTAAGCCATGGAATGACACAGCTCACAGGCAGACCTCAAAATAGCTGCTGACAGACACAAACAAACCAAACCAAAAAAGGCCCAAGGTTGTTTTTCCAGGTATTATAGAAAGACTAGCAAAGAGCTCATCACAGCAGGAAGAAGAGTGTCCGACTACTCTATCCAACTCTCCACAGCCTTAAATGAATCCTAAGAAGAAAAAACTGATAGATTTCTTCCCTCTCTTGAACCCCAGGGGCTATTTAAATACAAGTGACCTTGAGGTCTACTGGCCTGCAAGTTAAATAATAATTGCAGACACAAACTTTATAGAAACTGAGCAAACTGGCCATATGTTTTCAGAAGCTAGTAATTCAGGCGAAGGAGTCCTGGTCCATCCCTAGATGAGCCATCATCACTGTCAGGCCTCTGCTGAAACACAACTAGTCTAAATAAAAGTAATTTTAGCGTTTTTTTTCCTGAAAGTCCAAGTATTTTCAAGGACAGTACTCACAAGGAACAGGCCCCTTCCTATACTGGAAAAATAATAGAACTCTGACTACTTCCCCGAATTAGAATTTTAAGCATAACTGTCTTCTCTTGCAGATCTACTGTGAATCACCATTGTACTTTCTGTTTGGAAGTTCAGTGTGTGGACTAAATGGGTTCTATGGGTCCCAGTCTTGCAATGAACCTACCAGGTGCTTAAAGGAGCTACTGTACAGAGAGGTCTGAAATTTTACATGAAGACTGTGACAAAAAAGAAAAAGGATAACTTCTGAACAGTACAGCATTGGAATCTAGTTGTATTAACATATAAAAAGATCTGATGAAGCTGAGCTAGTCTGTCATCAGATGGAAAAGAGGCAGAAGGTAGCACAGATGGTGAAAACAGAGGAAATTATTAATGGTTCCTCGTCACACCTTGAAAGGAGCTACTTGAAAATTAAGACCAGAAGGCATACAGGAACAACAAAACCTCTAAACCCTCCTTTATATTCCAAAGGTGTAAATATGTCCTGAGGTTAAATAAGCTTATGCTTTGAGGATTTGTCTTTTATAGGAAATGAAAAAAAAAATAAATCAAGGATTCATCTTTCAGCATAAAATTACCTGAACACCAAAGGTTGACTTGAGTCATTAAGCAAATGTAGAGTATCTTTCTCCTGGAGAAACTCTCTGCTCATGGACTGGTGTACTCTTTGCTGGATAAATAACTGGCTGGATGACTGCACCCAAAGAGTGGTGGTGAATGGAGTTAAATCTAGTTGGTGACTGGTTACAAGTGGTGTTTCCCCAGGTATCAGTACTGCCTCCAGTACTGGAATTGTTTAGTGTGGACACTAAACACTTAAAAAGGCAGCTCAAGGAGACCTTCCCACTCTCTACAACTACCTGAAATGAAGTTGTAAAAAGCTGGAGGCTGGTCTCTTCTCCCAGGTAGTAAGCAATAGGACAGGAGGAACCAGCCTTGAGTTGTTCCAAGTTAGGTTTAGTTTGGGTATTAGGAAAGACTTATGCACTGAAAGGGCTATCAAACATTGGAAACAGGTTGCTCAGGGAAGTGGCCGAGTTACCATCACTGGAGGTATTTAGAAGACATAGATGTGGTGCTTAGTGACTTAGTTTAGTGATGGGCTTGGCTGTGTTAGATTAAGGCTCGAACTTAAAGATTTACTTTAAAGGTCATTTCCAGGTCATAGTGCTATGACTCTATAAATGCTGGCATACCAGACCTCACTCATCAAGTTACGTCTTCCACGTTTGTCTTTCATCAGATTACTTCAAAGCAAAGGCTAGAATGTCCTGTACATGACACTATTTGCAGTGCTATTCAGGTCTGCAGTGTCAAACATAACTTACAGAGGTCCATGAGGAAAATCAACCTATCTTGAGTGCAGCCCTAAAACTCTCCTAGAAACTTAACAGAATACTTATGAGGCAGATGAGCTGACAACTGTGCTTATCTTTGAGCAAGCACTGCCTGATTATTTATCAGGAATGGCTGTAAGGAAACTGAGAAGCAGATTCGTCTTCCAGTAATTAAAGTAGAAAGGTTTCTTCCCTTGACACAGTGCATTTTGTTTTAGATATGTCCATTACTGTCCAGAACAAAGATATCAGATAACAAGTACTTTTAAATGAGTTTTGTGCACTCTGGATATGTATAACAAAAATTTTATTGCAGAACCTAGACCCTACCTAGACTGTAAAAATTTCTAAGGTAAAAGAACCTCAGCAGCCAAAAATCCCCATCCAAGGAAAAAGCACCACGACTACTGCAGCAGAACAGCATTGCAGAAGTGAGAAAAACTGCAGTGAACAGCATTCAGAGGTTATGATGAAGTTACAAAATTGTGGATGGCTACTCTCTGGAGGTGTTTAAGGCCAAGTTGGATGTGGCTTTGAGCAACCTCATCTACTACAAAACGTCTCTGTCCATGGCAGGGATGCTGGAACCGATGACCCCTTCCAACGCACACCATTCTACGATTTCATGATAGAAAAGCTGGGAGACATGACAGTGTCAGCAACCAAATCCCCAGCTACCACACTGTGAGGCAAAACTGAAACAGTTCCAAGTACTCTACACAAACTACTAAATAACTGAAGATGGTAAGTGGGGGACAAGAAAGGACAGAAGCATGTCCAGTAAGAACAAGGGAAAGCAAACACAGTGTTGATGACTGCATGTCCAAGACATTCAGAATTATAATCTTAACTAACTGCTAAATGGAGAGGACTACAAACATGCTGCAAAGTTTATAGTCACACAGGAAATATAAGGAGAAAACAAAAATGCAGAGTCATGGCAGAAAGCTAACTTAACAGTAATCTTCAGATTAGACTTCAGAACTTACCATGGTTTAAATGAACACAAAATAAAAGCAGCCTGTCATATGAGTAAAAGTCCAGTTTGACTGGCAGGTTATATCAGGACTCAATTCTTGTCTCATGTACAAAATACTGTACCACTCTGTATTTTACCATTGCTGAGGTGGGAAAGGACTCTCTTGTGTCCAAAATAAGGCTAATAAAATTTTGCTGTCTCTCAAAAGTCCAATGACAAATTCAGAAAGATTTGAAGGTGCTGTGACATGTGAAGAGATTTAAGAGTATGTGCTGCCTTTTGCCAAGCACAAACCATCACATTATTTCAGAAGCGAAATATTAAAACACCAAAGAAGTTAAATCTCTACTGATCACTTCCCTCCAGTTTAATTAGTGAGAAAAGGCAGTAAGGCATCACAGAATTTTCATTTTATTTTTAGTGTTCCCTAGAGTCAATATTTTATGCCTTTGTTTTTATTTTTATGTTCCAGAGACAGATAAACCATTCAAACTTTGTTCATTTTCTATCAGGAGAATTCCTGGACACAAAATCAAGTACAAGTCTTATTAAGGAACTACAATAACTTCTGACTGACAAAACACTGCTAAACAAACTTGTATCTTCCAGAAAGACTCAGAGCTACAAAGTATAAAACAAACTAATCTAAGTGCATCACAGGAGTCAGATCCACAAATGCAAATCCAATTGTTAGACTCAAAGCTCAATACAAGAAAACCTCCTCTAACATTAGCCTCATGTTTTACCACAAAATAAGTGAATTGTTACAATGCCAGAAGCAGTGCTAAGCTGCAGTGAAAAACACGTGTCTGTGCGAAGATTTTAATTTAAGTGAAATAAGAGACATGCTACAGCCATGCTTTTCACCAGCATTCACTGCATTTTTGCTTCTATTAGCTGCTTCCATTTGTTAACCTAAGGGCAGTACAGCCTGCCCTTCACACTCATACTTCCATAGTCAGCTTGCACAATAAGACATTTTAATGAAAATGTTATCGGGATGTTAAATAGCTAAACCTTCTTAACACTGTCTGAGAGGAACTGTCATGTGCCTATTAGACTTTAGAAAATTCTAGTTAGCTTGGAAACACGGTTTGGTATTGTTTAGTACCTTTTCTCCCTTTTGTTATAATCCAGAAACCTGTGATAACATGTCAAATTCGTGAAGCCGTTTTTTATTCCCATGGCAAAAGACTAAGTAATGTTATACCTACCCCACCTATAACCTGATGAAATGAACCTTAACAAAAAACAAGAAAATATAACGCTACAGGAAAGATTGTGTCAGCTTAGCAGTCTTTCCAGTCTTTTCTGCTTAACTGGAACTTGAATTTTGCTCTAAGTTCTCCCCGCTGCAGCAATTATTTGGCAACAAAAAGACCAAAACCTTAACAGCAGGCTTTATCTTACACTAATTAGCACATAGTATTTCTCTCGTGTCTGAAAATTCACTACTATTTTACCACAGCCATGGCTTCCAGTTAACAGACTTCAAACATCCAGGTATTATTTTCTTAGGAAAATTATCAGTAACGTATTAAAAAATTTAAATAAAGGCCATAGGGTGCAACATGTTAGACCATGGATGACAGATGCTAAGGGGTTTCTCTGCCTGTGTGTCTCCAGGCCATACAAAGAACTTGCCATATTCTTACCATAAGGTCCAGGAAGCTTCTTGTGAGAGTTGCAAAGGTAAAAAACAGGTTTTGAAGATTTTCTTGACAGAAGTGAAGAACTGAATCATAGAATAAACCTATTTTTAGCATACTGTATAAACCCATACTCTGTATGTCCCAGGAATGTGTCCCAAAGATCACATAAACCAAAAGAAGAGAAGAAACAAAACATTTAACAGTAATTAATTGAAAAGAAAACTTAAAGCTAAAGACTGAAAACTTACTAACAGCACATCTATATTCTGCTGCATGGGTGAAGTCATACAGGGTCTTATCAGATATCCCAGTCCAAATCAGTCACAAAATGGAAACCATTTTCCAGAGTCTCCCAAGTTTTTACTAGATCATCATTTGGTTGCAAGGTTTTACAACGGAGATGTAAGAATGTCCCTCTTCCTCATAAACAGCAACCTTGGAAAAATATGGCAGGTAGCCATAAGAGTATCACACAAGTCCTGGAATGTTACTTGAATCCAATTCTTCCTTTCTAACCCAATTTCTTCCACGCTACCATACAAACATATCCAGGCATCAGAATGAGAAGCCAAACTGTGCTCTTCAGAATTAGTTAGGCAATGAACTCATGGTTTCAAGTCAACCAAAATTAGAATGGATATGCAGATTGCCATTACAAGAGTTCTGCAAAGTGGTACCAGAAGTAAGTTTGCAGTTGTCTTAAGTGTTTTCTACTTTTCATTCATTTCCATTCCCCATGGAAGTCTTGGGTTCCATGACTCCCACAAGTCGCAGAGCTAGCATTTAATATTTCAACACTGGAAATGGTTTCTTACCTCCAAGAATTGTGCAACAAACTAAGCAAGCTAGTAACCACAGCAACTGTGGCAGAGAAAAACCAAGTTTTAGCTAGGAAACTGCAGTGTATTTTGAATTCTTGCAAATTCTATTCTTTCATATTCTACATGTGAAAACCTTACTAAACAGAGTAACTAACAGAAGTATTATGTACTAAAGACACTTCTTACTATTCACTGCATTAAGTACTAAATTTCTCTCTTCTGTCTCTCTCCTCTCTCCTTTCATCAGAGTACTACACTTTCTTCTGGTACCTTATGAACACCTGTATAAAAAAATTAGAAGATGCTTTAACACATTAACCAGTTATTTTAGTGCAAGCATGTGTCAGTCATATTAACTGTTTTATTAACAAACTGCTTTTGTAGCATACTGTCCTTGAATTGATTAAGAAGCAATCATATTTTGCTGATTCTAGGAAGTTTGCTAATAAGGAATTAAATATCAAGACCATGAACACAGCTGATTATACAAACCACAGCATACATTACTATATATAATGCAGTTAGAAGAAGCAGGAATGCATCACTGTTGGACTTGAAATTGTTTTAGATACCCACATCCCTTGCGGGTTGTGGATCTACATACCCACGGAAAGTATTACAAAGCTGCGTACAATAATACACAGGCACTTTGCTTTGAACTGCTGTTTCCTGGTGATGATAAACAATTACTATCTTGCATTTATTGATACCAGTATTCCACTCAATTATCTATTTCATATAATTTTGGTATTTTTAAAGACTTGAGAGATAGCACTTTCAAGAAGAAAAAAAGACTTTAAACCATCTCAAAACTAAAAAATCATCCGTTTGAATTATTCGAGGATTTTAACAGACAAAATGATTTTTACTTTTAATCAGTGCTCTGAATATGTCTAAATGGAGAAGGCTACACTTCTTGTCCTCTCTTATATAACAGTGTCTTTCTGTAAAAAGTTTTCACATTCCCAACATTTTAGGCTAGGAAGAACCTAAACCAAAAAAAAAAAACCAGTTCCCAAAGATTCAGGAAAATATCATTAAACTACTCAAGGCTTTGGGGGCTTTTTATTTTGTTTCGGGAGGCTTTTTGGTTAAACTATTAGTCTTCCTAATGGATAAAAGTAATGAACTCAAGTTTCCAGTACTTCTGTAATCCTGATCAGTAAATTTTAATTCAATCAAATAACGCAACAATTTAACAGAATCTGAAACTGTACAAATCATGTCTCCAGTCCTGTAAATATGAGACATGCATGGAATGAAAAATAAGAGTCTAGATAAAGCCAGTTTTTCTTTATTGACTCTGGCACAGAAAAGCATCCTCCTGATTTGGAAAAACAAAGGCCATGACCACAGGGTCCTGTTGGAGGCATTTGGTTGGAGATGAACTAGGACAGAAACAAAGCTGCACAGAACTACCAGCACATGTTCACTGCCACAAACAGCAGGATTGCTGCTTTGGACTAGCAGGAGGCGGCCACATCTCTGCTGCTGACAGCACTTCCTTTAGACACGTCTGCTTTGGCAATTCTATTCAGCAAATGTATTTTTGTACTTGATGCTTATTTAGCATTGTATTAATAACAATATTGTTTTAATGCATGTTTTTTAATTAAATCCATGCAGTACTTTAACTAAAACAACATGGATGTAACATTTTTATCAAATGAAGAAACAAAATACCACAATAAATACACATTTGGACACAAACCCAACATGCCAATTTATTTTTTATATTCTTTGTACTACCAGACTCTAATTTGAACAATTCGTCCTCAAAAACAAGCAGATTACACTGGACAGCACAAGCATTTGCTACAGTAACACTCGGGTACATTACTTGGATGACAAAAAGTCTTCAACCACAGTACTTCAGAAGTAAAGAAGCTGTCATACAGCTCTGATGGGATTTCCAAAACTATGCATTTTTAAAATTACAAACAACTGCTTATTTTTCCTCCTATAACCAAATGATAAAACACTGTACCAAGGAAAGATCAAAGACAGCAACTCTGTAAGTTTAGACCTCACATTCATAATTTATCCTTATTTTAATGTAGTTCAGGTGGTTGCACCTATTTACGTACCTATAATAAACACTGGATCCACTAAATCAAGGATAACCTTATAAAAACCTGCCAATTCCAATGACACATCAAGAGACAACATTCCTTACAAACCTGATCACCACTCCACCCAAAATTCACAACGTCAACAATGACTACTGAACACAGAGATTAAAAAGTGCACATACAGCTGGACAGGTTATCTTAACACTTGATTTTCAATGTATTTAATATAAGTTGCATTCATGAATCCACAATTAATGCAAAGTTTGATTAACTATCACAACCTGTGACTCCTTATCTTCTGGCATCTCTTACATCAAATGGCAGAGACGCAGTCTTAACTTTACTTGCAAGAATGCAGACTTTACTGGAATGTTTAGAAGGGATAAACAGTACCTATTCCAACAGAAAAATAAAATCACATCATAATTTAATAATTAAACCATGCTTACTTCTGTAACATCTGTCCCTGACCAAACCTTTGCATAGTGTCTTAACAAAAAGCCTCATTTTCCATGCTGACAAGTACTGCTTTTATAAATGGAAAATGTCTGAAATAATTTGGCTATTGTGAAAATTATTTCTTCCCTCCAAGAAAATGACTGGAAATGATCTAGACCTTCTATTACAACAATAAAAGCTTACACTTGAGCCTAATGGAACCACACACTGATAAAGAATTCCAAGCAAGCCACAATTCATGGGCAAACACTCTTTAAAACTTGCTGCTTCTTACAAGATACTCTCTCTTTCCTCTCCAAATCCAGCCCCTTCTGAGGCTGCAACAGTGTGGAGCTCTGATGAATCTTTTGCAAGCCTGGTATAACTTGAACGCTGGCTTCGTTTGTGAGCAACACTCTTCAGGTTCTCATTCTGAACCACAGTAGAATTGGATCCTGAGCCAGGGTGCACGATAATTTGAGGTGAATCTCTAATACCTTGTATTTCTTCAAAATTTTGATTACCTCGATTGCTTGGAGCACTGTTATTATTTAAGGTTACTGTACTAGGGGTTCTATTTAAATTATAGACTTTCTGGCAAGCTGGCCAGTTCTCTTCTGGGCTACTTGCTATCAGGCTGCTTTCAGAAGGGCTCTTCTTATCTTCTGAGCAAATAGACATGCGAACGACAGCTGGATCTTGGAGGCCACTAAGGCTGTGTGGAATTCCTCTCTTTCCACTGTGACTATCATCTTCAAGCTCAATGAGATTGGCCTTTTCAAGCTGTGAATCATCTGCTCCTTCATTATGGAGGGAATGATTTGGAGAACTTTCGTTGGATCTTACACCAGAGTCAGATGAATCTTTTTTGTCTAGAAGGGCATCTGTCAAATACTCTTTTGCTTTGATTAAGGTTCTAATTGGTTCAGACCCATGTTCAGGGGATTTGGGCTGTTTCTCTATTTTGCCATCTGTTTTCTTATCTTTGCCTTCCTTAAGAAGTGGAGTATTATCTGATTCCTCCGTTCCCGACTCATCTTCATCACTTGGAAGTTTCTGATACCGAAGTGTAACTCCCTTAAGCTTTAAATCAGCAGCCTGGAAAATACTTGTTCTTTCTGAGGGCTTCTTTCCTGGAAGAAGCTTGCATCCAGACTGATCAGATTTTTCATCTTCTTCGGTAATAGGATCCAAGGGAGATGCATCACTAGTAGAAACACCTGAAGTACTGTAATCAGCAGCATCATTCCTCTTCAGCAAGAAGGATTTTCGTCCATCATCTTGTTTCTGTTCACCATCTTTTCCCTTCTCCTGTTCTGCACTGGAATGCAAAGAACCCCCTGATGTACTCTGCCCCATATAGAAAGCACTTGAGCTATGAGGGGAGGACCTACCACTTACTGTAGTAGAATTGGCACCTCCTTCTAACTGTGACATTTGAGCAATATACTCTCTGTATGCATCTCTGTATTCTGCCTGTACCTTGTCAGTTAGCTTTGATATTTCAATACTAGAATCTTGAGAGTTGAGACTTGAAAGACTTGGAGTTCTACGACTTTGTGACTGAAAAAAAAAAAAAAAAAAGATATAACAGTCAAGCAAACTTTATTTTCACTTATCTTTTAAAATTAGGTAACTCAAGGAATCAAGTATGTCCTTAAATGATTTTTTGTTGTTGTTTTTTGGTGGTGAGAACAGATTATGTAAGTGAAATTGTCAATGCTTCATTTAAAATATGCTTACTATAATCAAATACATGCAATCACACATACATTCACTAAACCTACAAAGTATTATTATTATTGCTGGTCCTCATAATGGAAGATTCCCACCAAACAAATGTTCTATCCAGTGCATTTAAGACTAACTCTCTTGAGTATATAATTATAACAATTACCATTGTATGTGAAGATTAACTTTTCTAATAGTTTTTTGTATATTTACAAAATTAGTATTTTATATTAGGAGACAGCAAGAGCACATCTACATGCTGAGCATGTCTCAATCATTTTTAGAAAACACCCATCCCACATATTCTGGCAAAACTCCATTGCATATAACCAATTTTGGAAAACTCAGTCATTTGTTAAACACACTTTTCATCCCTAACTCTGCTCTTTTTTCTGTGTGCGGAGAAGTCCACAGGCATAGGATGTTACGCCAACATTACATGACAGAACCAAGGTCTAGCAGAGTTGAACAAAATAAGGGAGTGAACCGTGGCTAAACAAGAGGCTTTGTGTCGTGCATTTAACAGACAGCTTACCTCAAGCAAAAGATGTACAGTGCCCAGTGCACTGGAGTTGAGGCACTGACAAGCAGTATGTACTTCAGCTTTGCAGTGCACAGAAGAGCAGATTTTGAAAGAAAGTTGAGGTATTTATTATGTCTGTCTTGGAGCAAAGCTAAAAAGCAACCAGGTAGCAAAAAACTACCTACCAATACTATTTAAAAGACCACTTAAAGGAGCTGAGTAATTTTAATAAGCTAAATGTTAGCAAAAAAATTGATGTGTGGATTCAAAGACTGTGAATGAATTTAAGATTTTGAACAGGATTTCTAGATCATATAGATATATCTTCTTGGTCCCTCCTTCTCTTTCTCAACCTGTATTTTTCTTTTCTCCCTTCCCTGTACCTGTTTTCTACTCTTATATGCATCCTTCTTATTCCTCTTTCTGTTCATCATCTTTTCCTTTTTAATGTTCTGCACCAAAATGCAATGCAAACCAATGCTTCTTTTTTTCCTCAAGATGCACATAATCCCCCCTAGCAAGCAATAAATGCAAAATCCCCAGGCTCTTTATTCCCTCTATGTTATTTAACTAGTGTTACTGACAGATTTATTTCAAGATCAGTAACACTGTATATGCACGAGAACAATGGGGGACAGCCAAACACGATTTATTAAAGGAAAATTATGTTTAAGTTACTGAGTAATTCAATGCCCAAAACAAAACGCAGTAATCTCAAAAAGAGTAACACTTGATTATTTGTATGTATTCACTACTATTTATCCATTTCTTGACCTTTTTACCAAAGAAAGCAAAACCCCTTTACCATACAGGTAAGCAAGTAGAATACATTTCCGTATTACGTACCTGCCAACTTAAGTTACTGTGGCGTGGAGCAGCTTCATCAAGACCAATTGTGTTGAGTTCTTCAAAGCTGAAGTTAAGTGTGTAGGGAGCCTGACCAGAAAGACCTGTAAGCTCAGTGTGAGGCAACTCAGTGTTATGTCCAGGACGGCGAGTATGTTCACTATGAGGAATCGCAGAGGCAATGTGCTCAGATGTTCCACGAGGTTCTTCCTGAACAGCCTGATTTTCTGAATTTCTCATTTCAAGTATCTTAACACACAAAAAAGAGAACATAAGTGTAATCATATAATAGAGGAAGCTCTCAAATTGTCAAAGAAGAATTCTATTAAAAACAGGAACAAGAAATTCACAACTGTAAAAGTATACTTGCATATAAGGTTGTGATAAAGTATGCAGAAAAAAGTGTGTATAGATTTAGTGTATTTGTGGTCTTTACTGCAAATCACACTTCAATATTTAAGGATTGTTTTGCATTTACAAATAACTCTTCTTTCTGCTCTGACTCTTAAAAGAACTCACATGCCACAAACCACTTACATTCTTGTAAAACTGGTTAAGTGATAAACTACAAATTTAAAAGCAAAGCTAAACACATCTGTTTTGTAGCTTAAAACAACACAAATTTAACAATAAATCTCATCTTGTAATTCTCCATGTTTTCAAGTCTGATATAGTAGTTAAGTAACGTACTGTTTTTCACAGAAAGAGAAGGATTTTTAATGCATTGCCAGCGAAGAGAAAACACAGTTCTAGGTGATGCATAACCCCCATGGTAACACACATTCGCTTTCAAACTAGGAGTAGGGAAATTAGATCGCTCTACATGTGCCTCAATAGCAGTATGCAATGCAACATTCTGCCACTATACAAGTATTTGTCAATTAAATACTGTACATTAATCTCATTGTCTTGATTTTTAGCCTAGGCTTCTCTTAAAATTATGCTTGAGCAAATGTGTGCCATGCATCTTTAACAGCCTGGCTGTTCACTTCTTCAGACTAATATACTTTGAACTCTCCGACTAACTTTTAACAGAAGGAAAGAGGCTTCCAAGAGAATTAAGTTCTGACAACTTCATTACAGTAAGCAAATGTGAGAGAACTAGAAGAAAAACAGATGTTACAAAAAGAGGAGTCAAAATTTCAGAGCACACAATGAATTAAGACGCAAATCTATACGCAACCTGTTATTCATTAAAGTGTTCAAGACAAAAAGATGGAACAACTAAAAAAGAAATGCATGTTTTAAACTTACCATCCTAAAGATGATGATAACAAGAAAGTAACAGGAAAGAAGAAAAGATAAAAATCATCATGAAAAAAAGACTGATTGATGATGACCTGAATACTGAAGAGAAAGTCTTACCATACTCCTGAACAGGTGCCAGTCACCAAAATTCATATTCATTTCTTTTTTCAGTTCATCAATGTTGCATTGAGCCAATACACGACCATTTATATTTGCCTAAAACAATAAAACTACGTAAATGACCCACAATGGCTGCGACAGTAAACAAGGGAATTAAAATTTCCCAACATCACTCTTAAATCAAATCCTCTATAATAAACATGTTTTAATAAAATAATATGTATTCATGATTGCAAGAACTTGTGTCATGAAAAAAAGAAAATATTAAACCCATCAAGAACACATGTATGAAAGGCAATGATTTGTATCAGACATCAGCGAATACACATTAGCACTAGAAAATTTCACAGACAATAAGCCACATTCATCTGCTAGAATTCTCAGACTTAGAGCTTAAACAGCATGTAGATGCCCAAGTAGCTGAAAATAATCCCTAGCATCATATGATCCCTGGCTTGAAGCATCTGAGATGAGGTACTACCTCCATCCAACATCCCTGCTTTTTAAATATAGGCTTACATTTCTCCCATCATCAGAAATACCTGGGATAGAAGACCAGACTTCAAATTTTCATCATCATTCAGAGACGAACACGTCAGTGGTGAAACATCATTCTATACTCATGAAGGTGATTCCTTATGTTTGGCATGTTTATGTAGGGATAAACTTTTAACAGCACCAAACAATATAGAACTCCATTTTCATTACGTATTTCTCTTAATGCCATGTATCCGTGGATGGATAGAGCGTAAAAGAACCATTTTGGAGGAGCAGCCACAAAGTATAAGAACAAGTTGAGAGTTCTGCTCATTCTGAGGGAGTGATAGTATCATAGAATAATTAGGGATTGGAAGGGATCTCAAAAGATCATCCAGTCCAATCCCCCTGACACAGCAGGATCACCCAGACCAAGTCATACAGTCAGTCAGGGTTAGAAGGGACCACAGGATCACCCAGTTCCAACTCCCCTACCATAGGCACAGAAACCCCACCCTAGATCAGGCTGGCCAGAGCCTCATCCAGCGTAGCCTTACACACCTCCAAGGATGGGGCCTCCACCACCTTCCTGGGCAACCCACTCCAGGCTCTCACCATTCTCACAGTGAAGAACTTCCTCCTCACATCCAGTCTAAATCTACCCATCTCCATTTCCTCCATTGCCCCTAGTCCTGTCGCTACCTGACATCCTAAAAAACCCCTCCCCAGCCCTTTTGTAGGTCCCCTTCAGATACTGGAAGACCACAATAAGGTCACCTCAGAGCCTCCTCTTCCCCACACTGAACAGCCCCAACTCTCTCAGTCTGGCCTCATAGGAGAGGTGCTCCAGCCCTCTCAGTGGTTTTATTCCCATGTCCCAGCAGATGGTTTTAAACCAGGAAAAAGATCTTTTTACATGTTATCACCTGTAGTAAAAAAAGTAAAAATAAAACCAGAAATCTCATTAGAGAGCTTAGAGAGCCACTGAAGCAAACGGAATTCTCTGCAGTGATAAAAATGAACCAACACCTTTCCTGTATTTGTAAGATTTGGACGTGGCACTTGGTGCCATGGTCTAGCCTTGAGCTCTGTGGTGACAGGTTGGACTTGATGATCTATGAGGTCTCTTCCAACCTTGATGATACTGTGATACTGTGATACTGAGATAAAAATGTTTTGCTTAGCAAAAACATGACAAACTCTGTATTCTTCCCTTTTTTCATTGTAAAGGGAGCACACAGAATAGTGAAAAATGTAACTAAGACAATAGTGGCCTTTTTCTGAAGCAGGGAGAGGTGGAATGCAGCAAGAGGCAAACAAAACCATCCTCACCACTCATTTACAACATAAAAGACACGCCAGCTTCTCCAGAGGAAAAAAAGTTGCTATCTAGGCAGAGAATTTGCAACCCTACTTATTCACATGTGGCAATTTAAAAAGCATTTTTCTTGCTTCTTTTCTCAAAATAACCTGTCTCATCAGCTTTTATACTTCTGAATCTGTTGCTTCCTTTCTGAAGGCAAACATTTTCTCTAAATAAGATGCTTTTATTATAATTTCCTCCAAATTTAGCATACATAGAAGTTAGATTATTGTTTTGACATTGATGTGTCAAAATAAATACATTCAAGAAAAGATGCAAATAAATATTTTCTTTTCTTTCTGTATCAACATGTTTAGGTGCTGAATACATTAATACAAGTCAGCTGATACCTTTCTTATAGTGGCAGAGTACTGAGGCAGCATGCTCTGGTCCAGACCATCTATCTGCTTTAGCTTCTCACACACAGCTTCCACACTCATTGTGCTCAGAGACACATGTGATGCTCCTGCAGCTGATCCTGTGCCTGCTCCCTGTAAGAAGTGAGAAAATATTATTTCAGATTTGTTCAAATACTTGGTACACCTAGAATTTCAGAACAGACACTAACGCAAATCAATCTGTGTTCAATTACATTTTTAGATTAAAAGATGAGAATAAGAATGCACAGGCATTTTTAATTACTGTCACAGTATCTATGTAATGGGAAACATTTATTATAGGTTTTTGTAAGAGAAAAAACTCAGCATCTTGAGTCCTGCCTCCCTGAGAAAATAACTCTCTTAAATAATGTCATTTAAGAAAAACGACATAAAAATCTGGGCACGATGTAAAAAAGCTTCCAAAGCTTCAGTGCTCATCATTCAATCCATAAGCCCTGGGATGTACAAATGCTCTTGGACTACCTAGGGTTCAGTAAATAAAGTTTGACTGCATTCCTCAAATCACCAATGAAGGCTGCTTTTACAGTTACACTACTTGTTTCCAATTTATTTAATTATTTCACAGTTATTTAGTCTTTCAGAATTAAAATAAATTAGTAGATCAAATCATACTGCTTACGAAAAGCAAGAATTATCATACAGGATGGCATTAACCATGTCTGAATTATCTAAACAAGGGTATTTAAGAAGAATTAATTCAACTATTAATATCAAGGCAGGAATTCAAAACCCAGACACTGTTATAGGAGATATCCTGATCTAGGGAGGTAAGCACCCTCATGCCTAAGATACTTTGAGTTTCAAAGTTCAGTGGCTATTACATGTAATTCCTCCAAAGTTCCCTGCTATATGTGCTTGAAATTATCAACTTCACTCAAGACCGTTAGCTTGTGGGGAAATCTAAGAACCTCAGTTCAGCACACCTGCCTGAAAACAGAGATGGTTGTTCAACTGACCACACAGCTATGGCCACTCAACAAACAACAGAACCCATCTTCTGAGTAGGTAGTCTGCCTAAAAATGAAACATTATCATTCCATTACAGCCTGGGCACCTAAGTTAGGGGCTTGTTATTCCTTCTGAGGACAAGCTGGTTACTTTTCAGATGCTACAATGTTCTTCCTAATTAGATGACTATAATACTTCATTAGTTATCATTGTTGATATAAAAAGGTGGAAATTGAAATCTTAATCTACACTCATTTTTAGCACAGCTAAAATTCTTACCATGTTAAGCATATAAGGCAACAATCAAACTGCTGAAGAGGGAAGGAAGAAGACTCATCTATAAACTATTTAACATATACTCTTTCCTGTTTAAAAAAAATCATTGAGCTTTTCTTCACATACCATTTTTGTCTGTTATTTCTCCATAAACACACCGTTTGCTGTTGGTATGAGTTAGACAATACATTTATATAGAGAAGGTATTAAGGTTACTCAAATCCTAATTATTTTTTGTAAGTTTATCAATTAAAGAAATGGTTACAGCTAACCATTTAGTAGTGGAACTACTAAAATAAATTATCCTTAAGCAATTGTCTTTGTTCTCGGAATCTGTTAAATACATCATCTATCATATATCTAAAAAAAAAAAAATGAAGAAAACTTTCAAACACTTCTAATTTAACAGTTCTCCAGATCAAAATATTTTTTTCCACAATCGGGAACAAGTCATTCTTTCTGCATGCATTAAGGGTTAGTTTAGAAACTCTTCTTTCTCTGTATAAAAAAAAATATGGTAAAGTGCTAAAATATTTAGACTATTTTTGTTAAAAGTGTGAACAGTTTTAAAAAGACACACATGAATCCAAATCATTCTTTATAAAAAGCACTCTCCAAAGAATAAGTAATGTAATAGCTTTAGGGATATTATCATCATGAAAGCGAATTAAAACTGTACTTAAACTGACACATTCTTCAGCCTTAGTGGTTTTGTTAGAGATGCTTAGAGACCAGTAGTGTGAAGAGTATTTGCCATGCAAAAGCTAAAAGCAGCTTGTCAAAACAAACCTCAAGGCTAGTAATGAGCATTAGTTTACAGACAGCCCAGCACCAAGCACCACTACGATGACTCTGAAGCAGTGATAATTCACAGAAAGTGGTTGTACCTGTCTGTTTAACCCAGACTTACACGGCTTTGAGAAAAGGACAAAACAGAACAAAAAGAAACAACAGCTTAAAGCGACATCAGAAAGGTTGAACATACAGACCACATGCTTTGAGGTAAACAGAGGAAATCAGTGTTAGGACAGAAACAGGTATGAAACAGGTATTTTCACAGTGTGAGGTAAATTTTCAGATAAATCTTCAGCATATGCATTTAGTATATGCTCTACAAATACTACTTTCCTATGAGTAGACTACTCCATGTTGCACTCATGAAAAACTGACACGGTATTTTGCTTGCATAAAAGATTTACATTTTGTTTTCAATGGAAAAATTGGTTTTTTACTCAAACATTCTCCTAAACATTTCAAAATGGCATGATATCTCAATCACCAAAATATCTCAAACAGCTTTGAAACCCTGTGTCTATGCTCACACAGCTAACCCCTCCCCAGAAAAACCCAAACCACCAGCACACACAGAACTGGAATAAACATCTAAGGCACAAAAATGCTACATGGAAGCACCTGGAAAATCTATCTAAGAAAACTCCCGTTTTCTTAGATAGAAGAAAACACACTTTCACTCATGCTCAAACTCCCAAAAAGCACTTTCAGTTTTCAAAGAGTATTGTACGTTTATCTACACTCCGTGCCCTGGCCCATGTTAGTTCTCATTCAAAGCACACACACTTAAGGCATTATATAACCAATGAAAAATGTATTTAAGCAAAGCAATTATACTGCAACAAGCTGTACCCTAAAAAAAAAAATAAAAATCACAACAAACAATGCAAACTAAAGCACAGGATCAAATTTATGACAGATAACCACTGCTCATGTTTGACTTCTAGCATAACAGGGGAAACTATAAACAGACATTGGTAACACTATAACCCAGTGATAAACTCTTCGTAAGAACACTCCAGACACTTGAGCAGTTCTGCTCTGAAAAGATCATTTGTACAGTAAAATCTGCAGAAATGCATGTTTGCCTCCAGCACAGATGAGAAAACACTGACAACTCCCATTAACGATTAGCTGATACCCTAAAACTTGCAATACACTTTATGCTGATACAACTACAGATATGGTATTGGTAAGTCAGTGGCTTGACTGGTAAAGAACAGTAAACAGCAGTCTGCGATGAACCAGTTTCTCATGAGCAACAGAATCTAAACATAGAAGGTGGAAGAAGTCAAATTACTAATACAGCATGACTGCTCTCAAAATATTTGATTTTCACTAAGCTAACCTAGGCTTAAACTGATTTTACAGGACTAATGATTAGGATCTGAAATTTCAGAACTCAGTCAGCTCCAGTGCCAGATTGACCTGATGGCAGAGCCTTAACTAGATCATGCAGAATCCTCAACACAGCTCTGTCAACTCATGCAATGAGTACCAATGACAATTTGTGTCCTCCCAAAGAAAGTGAGTTTTCCCCTGTAAGGATGTTCAAAGGAATGATTATCTTCTATTTTACACAGATGTAAAACTGTTACGTCTCTATCTTCTTACCAGATTTACATGAAAGACAATCCTGATTCTACACACTCCTCTTGTTTTCAGTCTTCAAATCAGTTACACGACTCAGTGTTTGTTAACTGCTTGCAGTCTTTTAGTTTCTTCACTACTTTGAGTGCACCAATCCATTTAATAAGTAAAAGCTGTATAATTTCTGTAGTGGCAACGACCCATCAATTACACGCTACCTTAACAGATGCATGAAACTATAGTTCCCATCACCTCTGAATAATGGTAGTACCTAAAGCAAGAAATTCCTATAAAGGCTACAAAACCAGTTTTTACAGTAGATGAACTTTTGATTAGGTATCCTGTCAAAGACACATGCGTTCACCAAGAAGGTGGTCAAACACTGAACAGGCTTCCTAGAGAGGTGGTCGATGCCCCAAGCCTGTCGGTGTTCAAGTTGCATTCTGGACAATGGCCTTAACACAGGCTGACTTGTGATCAGCCCTGAAAGGGTCAGGCAGTTGGACTAGATGATCGTTTTGGATCCCTTCTGAAAGAACAGTCTTTGCTATTGTAATACCATACTCTGACTAATGATATTCTCACAACATTGCCAAGAGATTTTAAGAAGTTGAAAATTTCACATTTACACTGCAGGCTAAAGACTGCAGAAATTTTACTACAAATAGATCTACTAAAACCTTCCATTATAATAACTTCAAATTAAGTTTCTTTTTAATGTTCTAAACTCTTGTATTTTCTCACCTACAGTCAACAGACTACATAACTTACATAGATCTTCTAAATTGCTGCTTGGAACTGCAGCTTGTGAGTGCTTAGAATACACACACATACAGCAGAAAGCAAAGGAGCAGCCAGGACAAGGTCTGCTGCTGGAGATCATTCACCACTTTGCCCTGAGACTAAGTCCCACTTTTCCAGTCCTCTGTCCCATCACACATTTACAGATACTTCGGCCACCACTCAACTATTTTCTCAAAGGTCCGTACTTTTTCTCCTTGCACTTACAAACTTTGAAGGACTGTGAAGAGAATGGGATACTGAGATAAGAAATCAAACACCAGGAAGGTTTCAGCATCTCCAAAAATATACTACTAGAAGAACTTACTTCAATGTCATTCCTCCACACAAAGTAGCTAATGGCCCAGAAGAGAACTTGAGGGCATACTTTCCATTTTGTCACCCAGAATCAAATGGTAATTGTTGCCTACAACTACTAGCAGTAAGTATTAAGGGAATAACCACCACATGAACCTCTTTGATTTAAGCAACAAAAAGTTATTTGTTAGATTGACAGTTAAAACAGACACAGTTGAAGACATCTGCGTGTGGATACTTGGCATAAAACAGTAAGAAGTCACAGAAAAGGCAGGTGCTATTCGCGTTCTGACTCCAGAACAGGCTTATGACCAGCATTTTTTTTTGTAAAATTTTTATCAAAAGCTGCTTTGTCTTGTACTAACTGCAACAGCTTTATGTCACCAACTAAAGAAGTATGGAACTGGTAAGAGAGCTGACTAAAGCAGGAAAACCACAGCTACACGATTCTAAAATCTATGCACTGAAATGGCCAGCTGTCACTCTTCACTGCTTGACTACCACAACACTTTTTACTGAAAGCTCACCTTAGCTACTGAGGCAAGGGAAAACTACAGGGGAAAAACAGAATATATCTTGAAAGTGAAATATTAGCTCTTATTCAGAAACTACATTAGTTTTCAACTACTCTATTTGCCCACCGAAGCCACTGATGCAGTGTTAGTGAACTGCAGTTATGATTAATGCAGACTCATTACTGCTGAAAAAGCAATGAGATGCTAACATTTCCACACCACATGACTACTCATTTACCATTGAGGGGTCTGTGGGTGAAGGAAGCCCCTCATCAGCATCCTCCTTGATAACATCCTAACAACAACAAAATATTATGGTTTGGGTAAAATGATCAAGGGCTCAACAAAAAACATGCCGTAAACAGTGAATGAGAACCATCTCATAATAATACATAATTCCACACACATTTGTTTCCCTTGAGTGATTAAAGATTATATCATCTTTTAATAGCTTTGCTTATTGTATCAATATCCCCGAAATAAACTGATAACTGAGGCTTCCACTTTTTCAGTTTTTCTTAGTTCTCAATTCTGTTTGAACAGCCGTCAGTCAGTCAAATAAATACTCTTAAGTAGGAATTTTATCATTCTATAGGAAGCTAGAAAAGTCTGTTTGTTTTTCCTTTTCAAATGGATCAATAAAGTGGAATTATATGTTCTTATAAAACCAAGCTAAGCTGATGCATACTTAAGATGAAATGTATTTTGTTTTACTTAAATATTTAAAACACTCCTTTTAACGTTTTACTTTGGTTTTACAATTTATAGTACTCTCTATAACATTAAACAATGTCATTTTAGCCTCTAAAAATCTTTATACAGATTTAAAAGTATCACTCTTTTTCTTACAATATTAGTTACAAAATTTAACTTATCAATTTATCGTAGTACAGCTGGCATTTTCACTAAAATGCATTCCTGCCAATACTACATAGAGGCCATTCTTCTCTAATCTTGATACCTGAATGTTAGGATTGCTTTTCCTCTTTAAATAATTTCTAAAGTTAAAACAAAATACATTTTACGCATTAATGTCTTTGCTTAGTGTATTTGTAATACAGAGCTTGTGCTTGTCTAATAGAGAACCATCATTAATAACCTTCATTTTCATTATCACTGTATTTATTGTCTAGGTTAGTATTTGAATTACCCTTCAAAATACTTACTAGGCCATTGCTCTGATCTCTGGACAAACTCGTTTTTAGTGGTGGACGTGAGATGAGATGAGAACTGCCAGGGTAATACCTTGGCATGTAAAGATATGGGGCAAAGAATGGCTATGGAAAAAAAAAATGTAACAAAAGAGGGACAAACAATTACACAAATCAAAATGTAATAATAAAATAAAACTTACTTCAACAAAACACATTCTCTAGTTGAGTTTAATTAAGTGAGAAATACCAATCACTAATAGCTTGCTTTACTTTTTACATTGAATAGAAATCGGTCAAAAGCTCTGGAGTGAGTTCTTCAAAACCCTTCAGTGCCAATGGGTGCTTTGTATGGTATCCTGGAGGAACAGACTTGGGAGTGGTATTAATAGCTATACTCTAACATCTGTTCCGAGTATGGGAAAAGGGTTGTTTAAGGATAGTTCTGATAATTTTACTCTCTCAGACCTACTGAACCCAAAATTAGATGCTCAGTAGAACTTCACAATCTTGCATAATACTGAAGAAAACTGCAGAAAGAAAAAAATGTAATGCATAATAGCATCATTCAAACTTCCCACATTTGTGGGAAAGGCTTCCACAAATACAGATTTTAGGAATGCTATAAAAAATATATATATTTATAACAGATAATATTTGAGCTTTGTTTTGTCAGAAATATAAGAACGTATATTTTTAAATGGTATTTCTGTTGAACAAGACAATGTTAATTATAATAAAAACAGAAAAAATATAAAGAATTTTTCCGCCATCCACAAGAATCAGTTAACTCTAATCATGATTTTTATAACCAGGTTCTGTTTTATCCATTTTTATGAACAAATTTCAACAAAATAACTATTACCCAAGTTTTCAAAAGCATTATCAACACATCAGTTTAAAGGGCCTGAATGAGAATTCAGGCTTTTAATTAAAGTCACTGCTAGAAGATATAGAGATCTCAAAATTACAAATATAATTCCAACAGGACTCCATATGCTCTAATCTTTCCAGTTTTAAAATCAGCTGTAAAAATGCTACCTGAAATTCACATGCTGGCCACTGGCATGCAACGAATCCTCGGTGTATGCACAAGCACGTATTTAAGAGTTATGAACCTTCCTAACTACACTGCTAGATGTAAGTACAAACCGCTTTTCCAACAATTGTCAAATTCTGTTTTGACCTACCTGTCAATTTGATTTTAGTTTTGAAATAAAGGTTTTCATCTCTGTGCCAAAGCTCTTTGAAGGCAAAGCCATGGAAAGCAACGGAGCCTTTAGACGTTGGGGAAGCAGAATTACAATGCTCCCTGCTTTCAATTCGTTGTCTAGTACTTAAAAAAACAACCAAAAAAGCCCCTCAAAATAACAGCTGTACTACAAATTTCTGATCTCTCCATTTTCTAAGTGTCATGTGTAGAATTACCCAGCCATTTAACAGAACATACTATTTGATTTGTGTTCCTGCACATGACAAGATTCTGAGTAGTTTTCTGTGCCAAACTGAGGCCAAAGTAAATAATTTCATGACTCTACGGTCAATGTATGAGGGAAGAATAAAATCTGATGAAGAATTCCACTTTGGGTTTGTCTACCAGGACTAAAAAGACCTCTGAATTCATACCCAGAAATGAAAGTTCAATTTTTGCACACATATGATGGTTACAACTTTTAGCAATTTCTGGACAATACAAATCTTAGGTGCTAGAAGCAGTCTTTGCACATTTGTGTACATGATTACCACAAAAAATTCATATGCTTTTTTAACATATTAAGTTATGTGATGCACTGTAACCACCAGTCTCAGTGTGGATGTTTGGTTTGGTTTAAGGCAGGAGAACCAATTCTTAGCTTTTGCCTTACGTTTACTGGTCAATACAGGATAACGCAAAAAATCCATTGATTTAAAACTATTTCACTGCCATAAGGCACAGATTCTGTGGTATTTTATGTAACCAAATTATTTTCAAAAATTTTCTTTCTAGAATAATGAAATGCCCTAGTTTTCCACTACCAGCTTAAATCACATGGAAGGCCACCAAGGATTAAATGCTCAAAGGCCACAATGTCTAGCTCTCACTGCAAAGACTGTCTTTTTTAACAGTGAGCACCTAGACGCAGGTCTTCAAACTACTTGAGTCCATTTAAACTACTCTGCTGCTTCCCAGCCATGGGACTGATTGTCCATTATAGGCTTGAACTCTACAGATTAAGTCTTTATTAGAAGTACAGTAATACAGATATTAATCTCATGTGAAAATATGAGATGAATTTAAATACATGTCGGGCATAAACTTCACCAAGTCTGCAGATAGCCTGGTGGGGTTTATTACTTTTCCAAGACATCAAAGAATTTGCTCTTTTGCCAAAAAGGTCTTCATGTACTCTAATTTCTAGTTCCCATCTAGAAAATCTCTATTAGACTTAACTGCTGCTCTGATCTTCCTCTTAAGAAATATGATCTCCACGATGACCATGAAAGTAGAGATTTTGAGAAGCTGGATGATGGTAAAATGTTCATATTCATCATAGCCCGTCATCATCTGATGAAGCATTAAATTGAAGAGCTGCTACACCAGACTATAATCTTTCCTTTACAGCTACATAGAAAGAGAATGGGGTTTTAATCCAAAAACTAACAGTTATGTCACTAGAAGTTCAAGGTTTGTAACACAGGACCATCTAAAGAACAAAGCAGAAACTTAAAGCATTTCCTAAAAAGAAACAGCATTTCCCCAAAAAAGGTGCTTTTCTTAGGCATAAATGAATGCTTATAGGCAACAAGACAGGAACTATTTACTGGTCTGAATGAAGCATCTGCCCCCAGAACCTAGGGCATTTTTCCATTTCACAGAAGATTTGAGCACAATGTATTGTGTCACGTGGGTATTCAAGACCTCTCTCAGAAACTTCTACTGGGAAGAACCTACTCTTCGGTTGCTGTTTAACTACCACTCTCACTACAACATGAGAAGTGAAATATGATTGAAAATGAGGACAGAAACAGCCTCTCAGTCTAAACATTCTACAAGATTGTTCTCCTTTACCCGAGTATAGGATGTCCATGACAGTACCTTTACGACTGGTTCTCTGTCAATATTTGAAACACTGAAAACAATTATACCTTAGAAGGGCAGTATAACATTCTACAGCACAATGCCAAACCTAAGGTATTTCAGTTTTCAGCAGGCAAAAATGTAACCCTGCTGTAAGCCTCTGCGTGCACTTTATAGAAATGAACAAATAAACTTGCTTTAAGAACAGGGTATGATTTACCAGGAGCTTTCATAATGCTTATTAGAGCCAACAAAACATGTAAGTTTCATCTGCGTATCACCTCATACTTTAAACCTTGTCATGTACAGTAACACAGACATAAAAACAGGGCTTCCGTT
Organism: Rhinopomastus cyanomelas; assembly: GCA_013400115.1. Lineage (NCBI taxonomy): Eukaryota > Metazoa > Chordata > Aves > Bucerotiformes > Rhinopomastidae > Rhinopomastus > Rhinopomastus cyanomelas. The sequence goes on along the minus strand of VXBP01008404.1, from coordinate 1,879 downwards.
CTGACTAGACACCTACTTCAACAAAGCTGAGCTAGGATCAGGACAAAGATTCATGTGACAAACACTTATCCACGATGGACTACTTTAAAGTACATGTCTTTTTATTTTCCATAAGACACTACGGCGTCACTGTATTTAGAGTAAGATGACTTTCAGACCAGATAACTTCAAAAGTTCTATGCTACTGTTTTCTGCCTTGGTTAACAAATACTGATCTAGGAATAACTCAATTTTCCTTCCTGTTTATTAGTTTAAACATTTACCTAAACTCTGTTAAGTAAAATCTATTTAAAGTTGAGGCTATTTCCTCTGTGCAGAAGACAGCCATGAATTATATCATCTTTCATCAGCTTTTTTTCCTTAAAATATTGCAGAGAAAAGTAAGAAATACAGTATGAAAATACTGAATAAATCTCACAAAAATAGAAAGTTTAGACTTGATCTGACAACACAATAAAGTACTTAATTTGATTTTCATGTGAGTTATGCCCGGGACTTATTTTGTGAGGTCTACAGATAGCTCAAAAATGTGTATTTTATGCAATTTATGTTAATTCCTTTAAATAGATGCCACACTGCTTTAGGGTAAAGATCTTGGAATAAAAGAGACAGAAGGGAAGACAGACATACATTCTTGAGATATAGCTCCCCACTTGAGTTTCTGTATGTTTTAACCAAACTCACTAAGAAAAAGCTGCAATCACTTTCAATGTCCATGAACGAGCATGTGAATGACCAAAGTACAGTTTACCCCACAAAAAACAAAAAACCCCTAAAAGACCTTACAACTGAACAGTGTCTGAATATGATTTGACCTTTTTTCTCCTCGTGTAATTTTTTTTGCTATGTATTTTGCATTTTACAGTGATGGAATAGTACTGCAAAATCTGTCAACTTCTGCAATTTTCTCCACTCCTAAATAAAACGTTTTAGAGATTTCATCTGCAATATTACCAGAATTCAATTAGAAGAATGTCAATTGGTTCTCAATTATTTACCCGATTGTAAAATGGATGCTGAGGTCCTGTCATACCACTATAGTAACTGCTGTGAGGTTGTGGTGATAAAACTCCACTATTGAAAGGTCCATTAAAAGAGGTTGTAGAAGAACAAGCTGATGAAGGCTGACTGAAGAGAGATGTTGCCCTAGCAGGTGCCTCATGCAAAGGCAAAGTGGGGTAAGGAAGTCCTCCAATATTCATTTGATCTCTTGCAGCACGAACATCTGAAAAGTAATTTTTTTAAATCAGATTTTGCTGAGATGTTTGAAAACATTTTTGACAATTCATTACAGTATAACTGTGCCTTCAAATCCGAACCTATCAAGTAGAACATCAAATGCTGCTCTCAGCTTCATACAGTTTGTTTCTCTTGAGGATACACACAAGACAGTCAGGACAACTTATTGCATAAATTTATGTAGCACATTAAATGCCTCTAAACATTTTCTCTCAGAAAGAAAAAATTGGAAACTCTAAACCAACTGGAAAGAAATGCAGGAACACATCACACCAAGTATGCCTGTGATGGTAATATGTCTGATGTGACAGATTTGTACCCTTTATGCAGAGATCAAGGAGACAGAGATTGTGAACAGTCAGGCTATCCCACTGCAGCTATCAAGTGCAGAGAAGGAAGCTGATAGAAAATGTGAACAAGAAAGGGTTCCAGTTCAGACCCAAAGAAAAGTATTATGACAGAAAATACATACAAAGAGAACTATTAACACCTAAACTCAGTTCCCATCTAGAATACTGACTGTCATACCAAAGATTCATAGTCCTATTTTCAAGTTCTGGTTTTCTGCACAGCTTTAGCACCTCTTAACAAGTGGACATCTTAGGATCATAGAATCATAGAATCATTACGGCTCGGAAGG
>VXBP01008403.1:664262-682418 GCA_013400115.1 Rhinopomastus cyanomelas | reverse complement strand
TTGGAGCTCTATGGTGCTGGGCATTATCTAATAACAAAATCAAGAAGGATCTTGTTTGGAATCACAGATCTTTAGGGATTGGAAGGTATCTCAAAATATCGTCCAGTCCAGTCCTCCTGCCACAGCTGGATCACCTAGACCAAGTCACAGATTGTCAGGGGTAGAAGGGACCACAGGGTCATCCATTTCCAGATTCTGTGATTTGTGTTTTCACAGAAAACTTATTCCTTCTTATTCTTTATTCACTTATTCCTTCCACTTAATACAGATTCTTAACTTATGTGATTATAAAGTTTATCTGTATAGCTATAGTCCAAGAGTTTAAGAGCAGAGGGAAGCATCAACTCTGTGTTTCTTTTTCCGTGCTGGGTAGATGGCTGGAAAAGCTGCTCTTCGTGTCACTAGATCAGCAATGAAAGGCTTGCAGAGAAGACATCAGAGTCCTGATATGCCAAGAAGGCACTCCAGTCTCAGAAAAGACACTAAAAAAAGCATGCAAGGATTAAAGACATGTTGAATATAAATAAGTTTATTATTGAAGTACTAATTATTGCATACATCAGAAAAGCTAACTAAGGATTACGCTAGAATGGAAACATGAAAGCAAAAGACAACTCTCATTTTGCTTGAATACTAGTGTGAAAATGCACTTTAATGGATTCTGCTTATCAGTTCCTCATTTTTATTCTATGAAGCGACTTTATCCTCCACAGCAATAGCTGCTGCATTGCTTGAATGTTTCCTGTGATGTCTTATTCAAGACTGAGAAGGTGTGTGAAGACCCGTGTGTGTCTGCAAAATGGCAAACAGCAGCTATAAGGTTTGTAATAGAATGCATGTGTGTGTATACAGTCCATAGATGCTTGTGTGGAAATAATCAACACAAAAATCTTGATACTTTGAAGACAAATATGAAGACTTGTGTTCACTTCAAAAAAACCAAGCAGTTTTGAGGCCAGATTAAAAATGTCTTTATCAATGTGAGTATCACCCAGAAAACACATGGCATTAACCTCAGAGATTCCTGCGTGCTCTGTATGAACCAACACTCCTCTGCAAGGCACTTAACATGCTCCTAACGTGGTATTTAACAGGCACTTGTGTCAGCTGTGTTCCACTTTATAGAAGAATAAATTTTGAGATTTATTACAAGAATGTAATTTTGATTCCCAGTCTTCTAAATGAAACAGTATCATTGATTTTAAAAGATTAATTTAAAAGAATCATAGAATCATTGATTTTAAAAGATTAATTTAAAAGAATCATAGAATCATTAGGGATTGGAAGTGACCTCGAAAGATCATCCAGTCCTATCCCCCTGCCACAGCAGGATCACCTAGACCAAGTCATAATTGTATTTCTAACCGAGGTGATGCCATAAAACAACTTCATCTAAGTCAACCTGTTAGGTACTGTTTGTTGATAAGAGCAGCACATCATCTCGTACAATTTTCTTTACTTACACTGCCCTGCTTTCTTTTTGTATTCATTTTAACTTATTAAACTGCAAGTAGATAAATTACATGAAAAATACCTACAACTAAAGTAAAATAAAATTGATGGCTGAACAGAGATACTACAATCAATGAAAAGACAGCCAGGAAGAGAGAAGTAACATTTGAACAAACACAGCTGGCCAATTTCTTGGGTTTTCTTTTTCTCTCATCCAGTGGCCGCTCGTAAATGGTTCCTAGACATTAGCACATTTTGCAAGTCAAGCTCAACGATTTTGTTTTCTAAGATAGACTTATTTATTTCACTATTCAAGCAGTTTATTTCCAGGCCTGTTCCCATGTGAATTCATACACTTAAATGCCAAACTGGTACCAAACGCTAAAGCGCCCATGCTACAGTCAGAAGCACAGAATCACCAAGACTGGAAAGGACCCTCGAGATGATCAAGTCCAACCACCCACGGTGCTAATGAAGACTTTCCACACTGCTCTGTGTAACCTCTTCTATCAAACTCACAAAAACGAGTGGAATGCTCAAACACCGATTCCATAAATATCTACAGACTCTCTTCTGTCTTGACTTCTACAAGACGTAATTAATGTACAAGATGCAATTTGGGCTTGTAGAGGACAGAAGACAGACAAAAACAGCTGGAAGAATTTTCTATATGCTTTTGTTTAATAACAGCTATTCAATATAGCAGTTTAGGTATTAAAATACATGAGCACGAGACTTTCTCAAGGACAAACTCATTATAGCAGCTTAACTTCAGGGTAACTAACAAAGATTTCCAGGAGGGAAAACACACAGCTTAGTGCTCTCCTGACGTGGTCACAGGCGAATAGTTGGTGCTGGAAAGTTTGTTCCATCCGTATTTGAGAGACTAAACCACATCCATCCCTGTTCTGGTATAATCTTTAGCCAATAAAATATGTGTAAGATGGTTGTTTGCTGGCTAAAAGTTCTGTGTATCCCTATTTTAATACCCTGTTGTAACTCTTATTTCATTCACTTGTGAATATTAAGACAAGTCTATCTTCTCAGTTATGAAAGCTTTTCCATGCCTTCACTTCTATTTTCAGTATCTGTATTTTGTCCCACAATAAATCTCTCATACGTTTGCCAACAATCAAGTCTTTTGTTTTTACTGTTGAATTCAAAGTCTCTAGAAAATATTGAGATAGAAGATAATAAATCTGTCAGAAAAGAGCCAAAAAATTATTACATTCAGCTAATGAGGTGATATCAAAGGGGGAAACTAGGGATAATGGCCATTCCTTTGGTGTCTTAAAGACACTTTTGTGTCCGGAAAGTGGAATTTCACTGGTCCCAATTCTGGCTAAATTGCTGTGTAAGTTTGAGTGACTCAGAAGAGAGCTGACTGCAGATATTCATAAAACAGAGATAGCCACTGATAAACCTATGTGACAGTCTCATCATGCTTTAATTATTTAATCTATTTCAAATGGTTTGAAAGTCTACATGAAACTTTCTATGATTACACAAGTGTTTCAAAAGACTCAAAAGTCCCGCAGCAGTATTCAGTACTTAGAAATGGAAAAGGTGTCAGCATTGCTTGGGAATGATGGATGGGCTAGTTTTCCTCTTTCAGTGAGAAGATACCCTTCACAAAGTGGGAGCTTCCGTGTTCCCTCACAAGCTGCAAATTTAATAATTAATAGTATTTGTGTATCAATAGTAGTTGTTTATCTTCTTCTCTTGCTGTACAGTAAGCAAGATGTTGAGTAGCTGTCTATAAACATGTTGCCATGAAGAGGAACCCCAAATGATGGCTCGTAAGCACAGCTGTGATTAAGCATCCTAAAAATAAGTGGGGAAAGGACAAACCTTCCTCCTGATGCTCTTATTATGCAAAAGACAACAATCTGTTTCCCGAGTTGTAGCAGAACACACGCACACGATTTGCACAACCATAGGGCTATAGCAACATGCATTAAAATAGCTAGTAAATATACCTAAAATATATCACCTGCTTCAGGATGAAGGCACTTCAATAGTGCTATTCAGGAAACAAGAGACACCATTAATGTCTACAACAGTATTATATCGCTTTAAATTACTCTCTGTGTAAAAGTGCATGTAATGCAAATTGCTTTTAAATAACAAGTTCAATATAACAAAAGCACGAGAAACGTCTAAACATTGAGGTGTTATTTAATTCCCAACCCCAAAATGGAAAGCAATGAATAATGATAAGTTTGGCTGTGTATTTTCTCCATTTATAAATTATTAAGTGCTTTCTATGCAACATATTTCCTTGTGAAAAAACAAGAGCAAAAACAAAACATCCAGTCAACAACTGAAGAAAGAAAGGCTACTTGGGCTGTGAACATTCCGTATGTGGACTAGAGATTATATCTTCACTTTCAGATAAGACCTTTCTAGAATGCAGAACTCTGACAGTCTTCTGTGTCTTACCTGTTCCTCACTAACAACTAGATTTTCTACCAGTGCCTACTGTCTAAAGTGCCTACTTCCAGGACTTATATTAAAAAAAAATAATCAAAGCAACACAAAGAACCAAAAAACAGACTTGATGATACCAAGAGTCTTTTCCAGCCTGAATGATTCTCAAAATAGTCATCCTAGTCAGTGGTGAGAGACAGGAACCTTCAGAAGCTTTGCAATTATAAAATTAGAACTACCTTCTGAAGTAATATATCATATAAACCTATATAGGGTTAATCCAGATCCACCATGCCAGTGGAGTTCCCAGCTTGGAAAAAAGGACACCGAGGGGCGATCATGTTGATAAATATGTGAAGGGTGGGTGTCAGGAGGATGGAGCCAGGCTCTGCTCAGTGGCATCTAGTGATAGGACAAGGGGCAATGGGTATGAGCTGGAACATTGGAGGTTCCATGTCAATATAAGAAGGAACTTCTTCGCGGCAAGGGTGACAGAGCCCTGGAAGGGGCTGCCCAGGGGGGTTGTGGAATCTCCTTCTCTGGAAATATTTAAAACCTCACCTGGATCCTGCTGTGGCAGGGGGATTGGACTAGATGATCTTTCAAGGTCCCTTCCAATCCCTGATGTTGTGAGATTCTGTGAATGTGAGTGGAGGCCTCTACAAGCAATGAGGGACGTGCATGAACACTTGTTCCGTGGAATTATTGTGTGCACGTTAATTCCTGGGTTGCTTTCAATTCACTACCAGAAAAAAAAAAACAGTGATTCCAGGTTTAAAGCTTATGTAAATATAAATATAAAAACATAATAGTAGTAGGATTTTTACTTCCTTGCTGTGAGAAATTTTCTAGATAATGCAGTAGAAGGGAGTAACTGTGGTCTAACACACACTAACAGGGTGAGCAAGAGCCAAACTACACAGAGAGAAAGTCAGCTGTGCCTCACCACGCTAAGCAGCAGAGATTTCTTAGTGGCACTTCTGGAAAGCAAAAGGCAGCAGGCAAAACAGGTCAGAAAGCCAAGTCTGCCCGTGGCAGCTCTGGACATTTGCCTGTGCCTCCGAAAGCAGATCTAACTCACGAAAAACAAACATTACTTGCAAAAAGCTTTTTAAATCCATTATTTTCATAGTAACTGGGTGTCTGTAAAGCACATTCCCTTAGAAACACATTCTCAAAGGGGCATTTTCAAAATGATAGAAAGAAACCAAAATGTCCAGAAGCCAATGAATTCTGAAAATACAGGAGTATTGATATGATTTTTGGAGAAACTATTTGAATCCTTCTGTCCTCTGCCTGTGTTCTTTTCCAAAACCTAGTAAATAAGGTCTTTCATGTGCTTGTTATTTACATGGCAGTGCCTACAATATGTTGTTGGTAAGCGAGCCTTGCCTTTACTAACAATGCACCTCACACTGCTTCTGTATCTTACACCAACAGGCTGTTCTATCATTTAATTTTGCTTATTTTAAAACCAACATTTAACTTGTTCAGATTGTTGCATATGCAAGCAGCATTTTTAAACATAAAAACAACATTTAACTTGTTCAGCTGGTTGCACTTTGTGTTTTGCATATGCAAAGTTAGTTTCAAGACTTCTTTTAACTCTAAGAAGGTTTAACACAAGGCTGAACATATTTTTGACACTACTTTCTCAGTCATGCTAGAGCTTTAAGCAAAAAGAAAGGATGTTGTGATAGTTTTGTCTTCAGGTTCTTTATCTGAGTTTTATTCAGAGGTGAATCTTTGATCCAAATACTACCAAGGTCACTGAAAGGTTTCCAGTGTTTTGGATTGACCTTGTTTCAGAATCTAAATGAAGACATTTTAGCATTTGATAGTCTCACATTTTATTCTTCTGTGTTTCTTTCACACTTGATATATAAAAAGCAGGAAAGGGTATTTTTGTGGTCTAGGGGATCCTGCTGTGGCGGGGGATTGGACTAGATGATCTTTCAAGGTCCCTTCCGATCCCTAATGATTCCATGTAGGTCAGGAAAATTCCTTAACAATTGCCTTCAATAGTGGAAACATCATGGTGCAACAGGAAAGGTCTGTGAAGGATCTTCCCCCACCAGGAGAAGGAAGTAGCAGAGCTCCACAAGGAGAAGGAAGTTTTAGCCTAAGAAACATCTCTCTGTCTCTATCTCAGTCTCTCTCTGTATTTAGTGATGGATTTTTGCTGTTTAAATCCAATTTGATTTTGTTTTCCCCAAGATGAGTCTTTCTTTTGCTTGTGACCATAGGTGGTCCATAAGTTAACTCTCCCTGTTTATTCGGGTTTGTTTTATTTTATCTCATCTCACAAGCTTTTTGCTATTTATAGAGAGAATCTGTCCTGGGACTGGCCCAGTGACATCTGGGTGGTATGAATTTAGAGGAAATTGTCCTGAACTGTGTCAAATGCCCTTTAAAATCAAACTAGCAAATGAAACAGAAAACCCTAATTAATTTCCCCTGAGATGAACAACTTAGCACTTTGCCTGTCTTTTTTACTACTTAGTTACAGCGCTGTGCTATATTTAGTAAATTCCTAAGCAATTCCCTAAAAAGCTCTGGCTTTATTTCCACTTCTGTTTAACAAGCTATTGAATGCATGGTTTTGTGTCCAAGTCCACAAACAATTGTGACACTGACAAAGAGAAAAGAGATGCACAGCCAGCCCCTGCTCCAAATCTGGCCTGGCAAACATGACTGTATGGATCAAAATAATTTCTAGATTCCTCATCACGTGAGTATTTATCAATATTTTCAGGATGGGCTTGGGCTAGGTCCCCAAAGCTATGTATAAGTGCTCTACACACTTGGAATTTGGGAAGAGTTATTACACTCCTCATAAAATGGAGTAATATAAATATAAAAACTATAAATAAAGATATTTTATATAAAACTAGATTTCCTATATCTATTTGATAATATTCTAAGCAGGCATAAAGAAATCTATTGTCTGCTCTGAGATTTAGAAAAGAAACTCTTGTCTTTGGAAATACTTGCTTTCCCTTCTAGCTCTGAATCAAATGTGATAAAAAAGTAATAGGCCTCAGAGCAAGGAGTAGGTGAGATCATAGAATCATCTGCTTCACATAAATACGAGAGTAATAAGTATATCAGGTCTATCAGTAATCTGATACACCAGTTTTTATCTTAAAAGGACCAATACACAGTAAGAACAAAACCCATAGAATACAACTAAATAAAAACATTTCAAATGCTTTTAGAAAAAGGGAACGATTTGAAAAACAAAAATAAAGGAAATCTCCTAAACGTGGAAGTCAGCAATTAGGTTTTCATGTTTGTTAAATGAGAGCTAAAAAACAAATTCAAATGAAAATACATAATTTCTGATAGGGATCTCACGATGATGAATAATGTGATAGATAGTGTGATGGAGCCCTGCATAAATCTTGCAGAACAAAATATTAAACAGAAATATAATGCGGGGGATTGGACTAGATGATCGGGAGTAAATTGTATTTTTTGTTCCTGGGAGTAAATCGTATTTTTTGTTTTACGAAAGATACCGATCAGAACTCATCCTGTGCTAGATAATGCACTCGGGTCTGAGGCAATGATTCCCCTCCTCTTTGCTGGTCACTTCTGTATGTAAGATCAATGACATTTTCTGATGAGTAACTGGAGGAATATTGATTAATGGCATAAGCAGAAGAAGAAACCAACAGAAGAGAAAGAAATGTTTCTAGAATAATCCCCAAGAATCTGGACAAAATGTACTCCAGGCTGAATTTTTTCTAGTCAGACTCTCACATTGTGTAACTAGATTTAAGTCTGTTGAAGACTGACTTTGCCATTGTTGAGCAGCTTATATATTTTGATATCATCATGGGTAACTGCTAGGTAATAGACAAGACACTTTATTCTGCAGAAAGAAAGATTTCCAACCACCTTTATTTTGCATCTAACTAAAAAGCAGGACCGGAGGGGAAAGTGGAAAACTATACTGGGGTTGTTTAGTCTGAAGGAAAGGAGGCTGAGGAGAGACCTTGTTGCTATCTACAACTACCTGAAAGTAGGTTGTAGAGAGGTGGGTGTTGGTCTCATCTCCCAAGTCATCAGTGATAGAAGAGGAGGAAATGGCCTCAAGTTGTGCCAGAGGAGGTTTAGTTTGGACATCAGGAAAAATATCTTCCCTGACAGAGTGGTCAGTGGTTGGAACAGGCTGCCCAGGAGGAGATGGAGTTGCTGTTCCATGAAGGGTTCAAAGAACGAGTAGATGTGTCCCTAGGGGAGAGGGTTTATTGGGCAGGGTCGGGTTGGTTTGATAGTTGGACTGGATGACTGGATGATCTTGGAGGTCTCTTCCAACCTGAATGATTCCATGATACCAATGGTTAGAATCAGTGACCATGAGCAATTTCTTTAAAGCCTAGTAAGGCATGTGAGGGTTCACTACGTGAAGTGTTAAAACATTTCTGGATTCTTATTTATCTCACTACAACCTCCTTTAGCTAGAGAGCAATGAGATCTCCCCTCAGCCTCCTCTTCTCCAGGGTGAACAGCCCCAGCTCCTTCAGCTTCTGATGAAACCTAGTTCTCCAGTTCCCTAATCAGCTTAGTTAGCCTTCTCTGCACCCTCTCCAGCACCCTGATGTCCTTCCTATACTGCACAGAATACTTGAGGTGCAGCCTCACCAGGACCAAGTATAGGGGCAGGATCACCTCCTTGGTCCTGCTGGTCACACTGTTTCTGATGCACACCAAGATGGCACTGGCACTCTTTGCTACCTGGGCACACTGCTGGCTCATGTTCAAGTGGGTGTCAGTCAACACTCTCAGGTGTCTCTCTGCCTGGCAGCTCTCCAGCCACCCACCGCAAGCCTGGGGGTTGTTGTGGCTGCAGTGCAGGACCTGGCATTTGGCCTTATAGAAATTCGTGCGATTTGTTTTGGGACAGCAGTCCAGCCTGAACAGACATATCTGCAGAGCGTCCCCACCCTCGAGCAGATCGACACTCCCACCCAACCTTAGTCTTGGTCTGCAAACTTACAAACAGTGCTGGTAGTTAATTTAGTTACAGAGCATTGAGCGCGTTCCTCTAACATTTCCCTACCAAAAAGTGCTTGTCTGAGCTCATTTTGCTAAACATTTTCATAAAGCTAATGCAGGCAAAACACAAAAGTGTTTTCTCTGTCCTAAACAGAGCTAAGTAGTCAGGGTGGACAGTGTCAGGTGTTAGCAGAGCAGTAAGAAAAGGGTTGTCAGGGACAAAGCAATGCAGCAGGTCTTACCCTGTGTGCTTTTCTAGCCCTCAGGTACCCAGAGGAAGCATCTCGTGAGAGGAAGATCACACAGCTTTCCTGCAGATGCTACAGCACATAGCACCGTACCCCCAGCCGAGACACAGCACGGCCAGGAGCAGCGAGCAGCCTCTGCTGTCCTTTTGATCTTTTCCTCTGAGCATTAGTACTCCCTTAACTCCCACACGCACGTATTTCTGTGGTGTCCTTTTATCCTTCAGTTCCTGCTTTTCTTACAGGGAGTCGCAGAAAATATGATGGTTAGTCTGCTTTTGCTGCATCTCAGTTGCTATTTTGAAATACTTAATCATCCAAATAAAATTGGATTAAGGAGGACTGTGGAGTTCTGAGCAATTATGCACAGGCAGATCACAGCTGCACAGGAGAGGTGCATTTCTAATTGAAGGTGTCACTTTTTCAGTGATGTTCTTTTTCCACTTCCATATAACTGTGCTTCCTTTTCATTATTTTCCATAAATAGCCACCATTTCTGATTCTGTGATCCTATGAGGCCTATGAGGCCTATGAGGCCTATGAGGCCTATGAGGCTTCATGAAGGCAATGCTGTCTGTTAATGTCTATCCACACTGGTTCAGCAAAGCACAGGGCTGAATATTGACTTAATTAACTTGAGTGAAGATAAAGTTCAGTTCCATTGTGCAGTAATTACCAAGATGTTCACAAAATGTGTTGCAACAATTGAAAATCACAAACCTGAATGAATGGGGGACAGCCCTGGAAACAGCACCTGACGTGCTGACAGAGAAGGCTGCACGTGCATCAAACAATTAGGCAAAAATGCTCCGCGTCGCTGGTCTGAGATGCAATAGTTGTAAAACCTATACAGGGGAGTCAATTCTATTTTCCCTTTCCATTATCAGCTGTCAATAAGGATCAAGAAACTCCTGACATCAGCATTTGCTGTGCAGCTCCCAGAGAAATAACAAGTTTTCATTTAATTACCTTTAAAAGACTGTGATGCCTGTTTTTAAAAGATCAACATTTAATGTCACCAGTGACAAAAGGACACATCTATTTAGCTGTGTAGGTGGCTTGCTTTCTGAATCTGTGTCATGGTTTAAAAAGCCCTAATGACAAAATTTACCAGTTGACTTAGCTGAAGGGTTTTCAGCACAAATCCACAATACAGCCCCATACCAGCTACTGTGAAGTAAATGAACCGGATCCGAGATAAAGCCAGCACATCACCCCATCTCATACATGTGTAGGTACTTCTGATGCTCAGTCACAATTGGTTGGTGTTTTTTAAAGTGTTTGAAACTTCCATGCTACTTAACCAGTTTTATCTCTAAAAGCCTACAGCAAACACTTATTAATTCACAGCTTCAGTTTTCCAGCTTCAGATATTTCTGTGCTGTTGAAGAATCATAGACTCATAGAATCATCAGGGTTTGGAAGGGACCTCAAAAGATCATCCAGTCCAATCCCCCTGCCACAGCAGGATCACCTAGACCAAGTCACACAGGAACATATCCAGGTGGGTCTTAAACATCTCCAGAGACAGAGATCCACAGCTTCCCTGAGCAGCCCCTTCCAGTGCTCCGTCACGCTCACTATGAAGAACTTCCTTCTCATATCGATTCTATGATTCTATGATCCCTGCATGCTCACTAGTTCAAAGTGAAAATAAGGACTGGTCAGTTCTGTTTTCTTCTGTCTATCTGACCCTCGAGTGCTGAAGAAGAAGCTGTAGCCTTCTAAATGGTTTAGAAGTTTAGTCTTTCCTGCAACTTAACCAGATTTTTCTGCAGTCCCGCTTTCATGATTTATCTTACCTGATGTAAAAAATTTACACTAATACGTGTGAGAACAGCAGGTCTGAGTGGGCTGGTGTGAGGTTAAGGTCTAAAATGAGGGCTGTCTTTTCTAATGAGGGGCAATTGAGAGCTACCATATGCTCCTAACTTTCAAATTAGTAGAGCCATCTGTTAAACAAGTGGCTTTTCCCATATTTTTTAATTTTACCTTTTTTCTTTACAATTAAAGTTTATCATTAAGCAATGATGCTACTTCCATGTTCTTTACCTAGAGTTTTCAAAGCTCTTAAAATGACACTCAACAGATGTTGACAAAGACCTAGGTCTCCATGAAGGATGTTAAGATTGTAAAGTGCTCCCCCTAAGAGTTTGGTTCATTAGCTGCTCTCTGTGATCTTTTACATCAAATAAGTGGTTTGAGTTATTTTAGGAGTAAGTAACTGTCTGGAAACATTAACTTTTGCTTATCAGTGGACTGGTAGCTTGTCTCGGATGCAGAAGTCACCAAAGATCCCTTCTAACCCTGACTGACTCGGTCTAGGTGATCCTGCTGTGGCAGGGGGGTTGGACTAGATGATCTTTCAAGGTCCCTTCCAATCCCTAATGATTCCATGATTCTATTCTAAGATGACTGGGGACCTGGAGCCTCTCTCTTACAAGGAAAAGTTGAAAGAGTTGGGACAGCTTAGCCTGGACCGAAGACTGAGAGGAGCCCTTATTTATCTCAATAAGTTCAGTTGTGCCCAGTGGCAGGACAAGGACCAAAAGGCTGAAGCTAGAACACAGGAGGTTTCGTTTATCTATGAGGAAAACCTCCTTTACTGTGTGGTTGACAAAGCAGTGGAACAGGCTGTCTAGAGACCTTTCAGAGTCTCAGTCTCTGGAGATATTCAAAACACACCTAGATGTAGTCCTGTGTAATATGGTCGAGACAAACCTGCTTTAGCAGGGCATAGGTTTGGACTAGATGGTCTCTAGATGTCCCTTCCAACTCCAATGGTTCTATGACTCTTTGACATTTGTTACAGGTGAGTTGTCTATAAAATATTAGTTATAACTAGTTCATGCAGCTTTGTTTAAGCTCCTTTCTTCATTTACCCTTTCAAGTGTGACTTTCTCACTCCTTCAGTGAATCTAAGGCTACTGCAGCACATTGTGCCTGAAGTGCTACAAATCTACTCACCTAATTCATCCTATCCTTCTCCTTGTCTGGTTTTCCTCCAGCCAGGCCGACTTTATCAAATGCTCTGGAGTTTTTCAAACCCTCTGCTGAATGCATTTGGCTCAGCAATCCAGCAGAAAAATGTTTTCCTTTATTTTCTCTCTATGGACCTCTAATTTTTCCACTGTTTGAATGATTCCACTAGGTTTAGTGATGGGATGAATGAAGAAGGAGATCTGTTCAGGGGGACACTGAGAACGTACAGCCAGGCAAGACAAGTCTCCCTACCTCTCACAGGTAGGCTCAAGAGGCAGATTGCTATCTCATCCTTCAGCTGTCTCCAGCACAGCAGCTTTTCTCCACTTCACATTCTGATTAATTGGAAAGTCTTCAGTTGTATTTGCTTAAGAGAAATCAATAACCAATTGCTTGCTCTTAAGACTGCAAAAGGTTGTCTATAGATCACTTACTACTAATTAGGAGGTAAACATGCTGAACTATGGAAAATTAGAGTTGCTGAAGTTTTCTCTGTGCTGTCTCAGGCTGGGGTATGTGGCTACAGTAAACCAGATTCCCTGTTCAGCCTCACCTCTGTGCCTGGTAAGATCACAAAGAGACTCCTGAAAGATGTGTCAAGGAATACATGTGAACAGTGAAGTGATTAGAGGCAGCCAACATTGCTTCACCCTGGGCAATTCCTGCCTAACTACTCTGGTGGCCTTCTACAGTGAGGTGATTGCATCAATGGACAGTGAAAGAGCTGCTATCATCTCTCTTTGGCTTCTGTAAGGGTTTGACAAAGTTCCACACAACATTCTTGTCCTAAATTGGAGAGGCACAGATTTGATGGATAAAGAATTGGCTGGATGGTGGCATCCAGGGCTGCAGTCGATGGCTCTGTGTCAAACTGGACATCAATAATGAGTGAAGTCTCTTAGGGTTCTGTACTGGAACAGGTTTAGAATATATTACATTGACAAGATAGCTGGGTGGGTACTTCCCCAAACCAGTACTGACTGAGGGATGAAGGGATTGGAGCTTGACCTGTGGACAAGGGCTTGGGAACAACAACGGATGAAAAATTAGATGTGACCAGGCAACATCTGGTTGCATCACAGAAAGCCAACTGTATCCTGAGCTGCACCAAAAGGAACATGGCCAGCAAGTCAGAAGAGATGGTTCTACCCCTCTACTCCACTCTGATAAGACTTCATCTGGAGCACTTTGTCCACCTATGGGGTTCCTAGCATAAAAAAGAACTTGCTGGAGCAGAATCAGAGGAAGGCCAGACAAATACTTAGAAGGCTGGAACACCTCTCCTATGAGGACAAGTTCAAAGAGATGGGATTGTTCAGCCTGGAGAAAAGAAGGCTCTGTGGAGACCTTTGTGTAGTCTTTCAGCACTTAAATATGGATTATAAAAAAAGATGGAGAGATTTTACCAATCCTGTAGTGATGTGAGAGATGTAAACTGAAAAAGGACATAATGAAGAAGTTCTGTACTATGAACTTCTAGACCAGATTGCCTAGAGAAGCTGTGAACACCCTATCATTAGAAGTGTTCAAGGTCAGTTTGTATGGAAGTTAGAAGAACCTGACCTAGTGGAAGGTTCTTCTGCCACCATGACAGAGAGGTTGGAACTTGCACATCTTTAAGTCCCTTCCAGCCCAAACCATGACAGAGCCCTGGAAGGGGCTGCCCGGGGAAGCTGTGGAGTCTCCTTCTCTGGACATGTTTAAGACCCACCTGGAGGTGTTCCTGTGTGACTTGGTCTAGGTGATCCTGCTGTGGCAGGGGGATTGGACTGGATGATCTTTCGAGGTCCCTTCCAATCCCTAATGATTCTGTGAGTCTATCATCCTGTGATCCTGCATGTAAGGATCCTTCAGATGCCAACTCACACTCAGACAAGTGCTTCAGGACATGGATGACTTACTTTAGACACACTCTAGACTCTGTCGATAGCACAGATATAATAATTCACACTTTGTTAGGAACGCATTTTGCTCTCCATCTGGATATCAGCACATATCTTTTTCATTTTTCCCCCTTTATTATATTTACATAAAGTAAGAGGCTTTTTTTTTTTTCCTTGTTTGACTTAAGAGAAGTGTTGCTCTTACAGTTTGAAAAAAACCTCTCTGAAGTTTTCAAGCCCTGTTCCTTAATGCTGCAATTATGGGTCAAGACTATTTACTTGAAAAGTGATGACTGTTATGAAAAACTAACAAGTCTCCTGTACCGTTCTAGAATATCCCAAATTCAAAATTGTGATTGGGTTTTAATTTCCTCAAAAGAAGAAGGAAGAAAAACATTCGTTTCTGGGTTGAAGATTCCAAGAGATTTAAGCAGTTTTATCTGGCCAGTTGCCATGAAGGTTAATTACTGTTGAGATAAGCCCCAAGGATTAGAACTTTTCAAAGCCCAGAAAAGCACCACTCTTTGTTATGTAAGAAATGAGTTCCCAAACCGCTCTGTTGCTTATTAGGAGCAGAAAAAGGATCAGCAATAAGCTGGGACAGCTGCAATCTCTTTTTTCCCCGGCGATATTTCAGGTGAAATGCCCCTATTACATTTGTAATCTCTCTCAGTTTCCCTTGGGGAACAGGAGTTAACGTGGCGCCTCTTCTTTTCATGGTGAAGGCTTTCTTTTGTTGCTTTAACTAAATTCTCTCCTTGATTTGTAGCTATATTTAACCATAAGGTTTTTCTAAGCCATCAGCAAAAATATTCAAAACATCAACAAGAAGAAATTGTAACAGGAGCAGCAAAAACCCTTTGATTGTTTTCTGCACTAGGTCAAATAATTTTAAAAGAGGTGATAAAATGAGGTCATAATTCTTGTTAAAATGCAAACATTGGAAACATAAAATGGTATCCTTCTCTTTGATCTGCATTAGAAAAACATGGGTGAAGTTTTATCACCTCCAATGGATTTGATTTTCAGCGTGGAGAGTTTAACATAGCTGTGTGTTTGGTTCTGTTGAATAACAACCTTCAACTGTTCAGAATCTACCATGGAGGGTATTATGTATTTATATTTAATAAGCAAAAAAGGCTGAAAAGGTTTAAGTTCCTCAGCCTCTCCCCAAAAAAGATGTTGTGTTATGTTTCTAATTTCTGTGAAAGAAACTATATTTTAAATAAATTTTCCAGACCCTGATGGCATCCCTAAGCTATGGGGTTTATTTGCTACAAAGCTATAGTAAAGGAACACAAAATAGAAATGTTGAAATCTATCGAAATAAGGACATGAAGAAATATCATGAGCCAGATATTTTCAGCTGAAAAATCTACAAGAAATCACAGAACATTAGGGATTGGAAGGGACCCCAAAAATTCATCCAGTCCAATCCCCCTGCCACAGCAGGATCACCTAGATCAAGTCACACAGGAACACATCCAGGAGGGTTTTAGACATCTCCAGAGAAGGAGACTCCACAACCTCCATGGGCAGCCCCTTCCAGGGCTCTGTCACCCTCACTGGGAAGAGGTTCCTTCTGATATTGATGTGGAACCTCCCATGTTCCAGCTGACACTCATTGCCTCTTGTCCTATCATTAGATAGGACAATTATTAGGTAGAACAATGACACTATATTAGCAGCAATTTTCTTCTTGTCAAGAAAATTTCAAATTGGTTCATTTATTCTCTAAAGAAAACAAGGATTAGGAGAACCTTTGCCTTACCAAGTGTTTCTAAAACAAGGATTAGGAGAACCTTTGCCTTACCAAGTGTTTCTAAAACAAGGATTAGGAGAACCGTTGCCTTATCTAGTGTTTCTAAAACAGGGGTTAGGAGACTCTTTGCCTTATCTAGTGCTTTTAAGACAAGGATTAGGAGACTCTTTGCCTTATCTAGTGCTTTTTAAAATATAATTTTAGTAAAAGCATC
This sequence comes from Rhinopomastus cyanomelas, assembly GCA_013400115.1. Lineage (NCBI taxonomy): Eukaryota > Metazoa > Chordata > Aves > Bucerotiformes > Rhinopomastidae > Rhinopomastus > Rhinopomastus cyanomelas. The sequence goes on along the minus strand of VXBP01008403.1, from coordinate 666,446 downwards.
TTTTAAAAACTATTTTAGAACAAAGCAAAAGTGACTTTTATTCATCCTTTTTCTTTCTTAAGATCACTGCCCATTCATTCCCAAGCATTCTGTGGACAATAACGCAAGGACATACACTTGCATTGAGACGTACCAGAGGTTTGCCTCACTCATACATTTAGATATCTTGACTTCATCGTGAATCCCTTAACTGAGCCGGTCAGGCCAGGACAAACCGTCCCTCTTTGGAAATGTGCTAATAAGCTGAAAACAACGGGCAGGGCTAACTCCCCACTGAAGGTAAGCAGGTGAAAAACAGGGAACTCAGCTCGAGGGAAATGGAATCTCAATTATAACAACAAAACGCCACTTTCCAGCGCATCACCCAACACACAAAAACAAAGAGAACAACAAATCACCGGTAAGAGCCACAGAAACAATCAACGGATAGGGGCTAACAAGCCCTTCTCCCAGTTTAACCTGCCTTCAGGGGAAAACCCAGAGTCCTTTCAAGCAGCAACCCGGTAATAGCCACCCTTCTTCCCCAGAGACCTACCCGCAGTCTTGTCTCTATCCAGTATGGCAGGTTCCCACGAGCCGCAGTCCCACTGTTCACTCCGTTGGGGGTCCTCTGCAAGTCACAGACACCCTTTAAGACCGTTGGTGTCTGCCCCTGCTGCTGCTAGCTGCTTCAACACAGGAGAGGCTGTGCTGATACTGTCTTACCCCCTCCACCATTCCAAATAAAAATGAGAGATTTAAAAAAAAAAAAAAACAACCAACCAAACAGAAACCACCTAAACTAATGAAAAATTATCCCCACAACCTGTGAAAACCTGGTTTCCCCACCTGATTATATTCATTTGCAGGTCAGCTGACTGGCTGAGCCAGAGGCAAGTTCTGTCTGGAGCTGGGGAGAGGTTTCTTTCTTATTTACCAAAATATGTTCCTATGTGACTTGATCCAGTTGAGTTGATCCTGCTGTGGCAGAGGGATTGGACTAGATGATCTTTTGAGGTCCCTTCCAAACCCTAATGATTCTTACAGGTGCTATTTTAGGTTCTACCCTCATTACCAGACCCTAGGCTGGCTCCAACCATGACAGCTTTCAATCAAGTGGCTGAAACGTGGGCATCAGGTGCTAAGGAAATTAACAATATCTGAGGCATCCCCATAATGCTGACAGAAATGACACACAGGCCTTATAGGAGACTTTTTTAACCAGGAGCTTCAGCCAGAAGAGATGCATTGGAGCCATTTAAACACAATTAAGAACAGATTATTTTCTAGTATAAACAGAGCTGTTTAGTTTGATTTAGGTAACCAAGCCAGCAGTTTAGGCTGGAGGACACAGCATGTTTCATTGCACAAGGTTTGAGCAATCCAGAAGTTGCAGCTGGAAACTTCAGATCCCAGGAAGAAGAGAGGTGCCCAAATGTAGGCAGTTGGATTGAGCCAAGGGTATCCACGATGGTTGTATCTAAGCTCATCACCCTATACTCCTTTTACAGCTCAGAGAGTAGCATACCTGAAGTGTAAATGATCTGACCTAATTATAACAAGCTTAATGAAGATCGCATTCAAGGAGCCTCATCCAGACAAGGAGGGACTAAAACTTGCATTAGAACACGTGTGAAAGCATTTTAGAGGAACTTTTGCAACAGTGTGTGCACTGGCTCCTCACACTGAAAACCACAGGCGCACCAGTTGGCTTACACTGGGTAAAGTTAGTAGATAAACATGATGTGGATGGGCTCTAAGAGGAGCAGCTGCTGAGCTTGTGCGCACAGTTAGGGCTGACTGCTGCTACTTAGGGAAAACAATAGCATAGATGTCTCTGTAGGACTTTCGTGGTCTGAGGTCGAGTTGATTCACTCAAAGGAGAACTGGGAGGGATACCTTCTTCCCCTGTCTGTTTCACGAAGTCTTTGCCACAAACAGTGTGACAGGAAGAATATTGAAGTTGAAAGATTTAGGGCAGCAGAGATTAGAAGAAGAAAGATTTTCGTTAAGAAGGAAGCAGCTACAACTGTGAGGTTAAATATGACTGATGGAACAGAAGCTAGAGAATTGAGAAAATAATAACAGATGGAAGTGGTGAGAATTAAAGACCAAGAAAGGCAAGTTTGGTAACTGATGCTGAAAATCTACTGTCCTGGCTTCAGTTCGGGCAGGGTTCATTTTATTCTTAGTAGCCACTAAAAT
>VXBP01008403.1:629132-664200 GCA_013400115.1 Rhinopomastus cyanomelas | reverse complement strand
AGCCCCTTTCTGATCCACCCCAGGATGCTGTTGGCCCTCTTGGCCACAAGAGCACATTGTGGCTCATTGTTAAACTAAAATTATTTGTTCTTATTTCAACAGATTTTTTTTAGTCTGTTTTTATTTCTTTTCTGATTTACCTTCGCATCCCACTGGGAGTGGGGGAAGCAAGTGAGCAGATGCATGATGGTCGTTTGCTGGCTGGGGTTAAATAACATAGCTCTGGAGACCCTTACCTGCACCTAGAAGCAGCAGATTTTGTTGTATTAGTTGATACAAAGAAACTATAAATAAATAACAAACATCTAAATATTTAAAGGCTCCTGACTTTATGAAAAAAGACAAAGCAAAAAGAAAGGTCCTTGTACTGCTAATAGGTTTTGGCAGACCTCTTGCAAGGCCATGGAAGTTAAAACTGGTAGCAAAGTTAAACTGAAAATAGATGTCAAGGGAAGAAGAACTTAAGAAAATGATCAGGACATGGGAAGGGGATGAAGTTTTAATTTTGCACAGTTGCACTTGGCCACTGAAGAGGACCAAACTGATTTAATTGATTGTGTTCTACAAACTAGAAAACGAGTTACCTTAATCTGCGGAAATAAGGGGGTTTGCATCTATTTCACACATTGGGGATTGTTTTGGCTTGTTGTTTTTTGTTTGTTTGTTTTTTTTTACAATGAATGTAGCTCTATACTAATGGTTAGGTAAGAGTAGCTGGGCTTTGATGAGGCACAGTATTGACTTGACAAGGAAAGCAGCCTGGGTGCAAGTTGGCCTGCACTGGGATAACACAATCTTGGCGAAAAGGGTCACCCAACCCCATTTTTTTAGGGTTTTTTTGAAGTTTGCAGAAGGAGGCTGTGTGTGCTCTGGACTGTCAACTTGCTGAGGCTTGAGAGGAGATACAGGCTACAGAGGAGACAAATGAGGATTCAACCAAGGCGTTGCCAACAGTGAGTCAATTAGCACATTTGCAGTTAAGGAAATTCAGAGGGTGACTGTGACTGTGGGGGAACAGAAGACCAACACTTCCAGGGATGGGGACTCTAACACCTCCTTGGGCTGTCCATTCCAGTTCGACTAATCACGCTTTCCATGAGGAAGTGCTTCCTAACATCCAAGCTAATCCTCCCCTGGTCATTCCCTCCCATCCTATTACCAGTTGCCTGGAAGAAGAGCTTGACACCCACCTGTCTATAACTTCCCCTTAGGTAGCTATACAGAGTGAAAAAGTTGCCCCCGAGTCTCTGAAGAGTCATCAGGCTAAACAAGCCCCACTCCCTCAGCCTCCACAGCTCCCTCAACCTCTCCTCATAAGACTTTCCCTCCAGTCCATTCACCAGCCTCATTGTTCTCATCTGGACCCATTTCTTAACAAAGAATTTGTCCCAAAGTCTTTGCTCTCTGCACTGGGGACTAAAACAAGGCTGAAATACCTAACATAGTAGTAGTAGCTGAAATAGGTGGGTATATGTCCCCTACCAATGCATGGATGCTNAGGAGTGATTGAAGTTACCTCTGAGGTAGGAGAGGGCAATTTATAGACTTCTTTAGGACTGCTTCATTTTTCCTTTCAGCCTGTTTCATGTAGAGCTTCACTCTATGTATGGAGGATGGAACAGATCCTGTGAGCAAACCTGGATCAGCAAGCACCATCATTGTAGAATAGCTTCACAATGTCCAGCTCAGAAGGTCTTTGTCACTTTGTCTTGTCCCCTTTTTTCTTAACCAAACTCTTGAGTTCCTGGGTAATTGTACCGTTGCCCCAGGACAAAATCTCCCTAATTAGCAAAGTGTAAATTTGCTGAAGCAAAAGGTCAGGAAGGACTCACTTGCTGTTCACGAGTCACTAGCACAAAGGGACAGGCTTAATTTGGGGAAAAACAAAACGCGCTTAATTTAAACAACACAAAACCCCATCAGCAAGACATGCAGAGAGCAATCACTTGGTGCTACATGTTGGGTCCAGCTTTGTTATCTCCTGTCCCTCAGGGGAATAACCTGTGAGAAATTCTTTTCCCTGTGGAAATGTGACTCACACTCCACCCAGACACAAGAGACAAGTCCTTCATGACTTTTCTCCAGCTAGTGTGGGAATATTTCAAGGGCTGTGGGTCAACCTAGCACTTGATTGCTCCAGCCCAGCTTCCTTCCTCTGCTTGCTCCATGTCCCTGGCCAGTTTCCTGCTCTGATGTGTCTTCCACAGGCCCAGTCTCCCTCCATCACCATGCTCCAAGGGTAAAATGACCCTTGCTCAGTGACTGCATGGCTTCTCCTAAACCAAGGGCTGAAACCCAACAGGAAACCTGCTCCCCAAGTGTTTCCCCTGTCTGTGTCTCAGACTGCCAGAGGCTGTTGAGTAACTGAAGGTAAGGGGAGCTTCTATCAGGATCACCTGGCCCAAGTCACACAGGAACACTTCCAGATATGTTCTAAATTTTGCTTGCCCAGTGTAGATGCTGCATAAACTTACAGTTCAGAAGGTAGTTACCAAGTTTCTGTTGTAAAATAGACAATCCAAGCATATTCAAACCTTTTTGAATTCTTTCCCCAGATTGCTGATCCAACACCATATAGATTGTCAAACAGTCCTTCCCACTTCACAGCAGAAACATGACTTTGTTCTAATGCACTTTATCAATATTTTATTTGAAGCCCTCTATGAAACCTGATCCAATAAGGAAAACATTCAGCTTGTCCCAAGGTCATCTTGTAAAATGTAATGAGGTCCTGTGCAGTATCAGTTTCACTGTTTTTCCCCACTTAATGTAAGTGATCCTGAGTTTCACTATAGATTTTTATATAAAATTACTCATTTGAGTCAGGGGAATGTCGTATGTTTTCACCAGCTGAGAATCTGGTTCCTGCCCCTTTTTAATTATCTCTTCTGTTTGATTGAACTAATTACAGAGACAAAGCTCTTTGCTATTATCTCTTGGCTTTGTGTTCTAATGTGTACTTAGAATCATAGAACCATAGAATCATTAGGGATTGGAAGGGATGCCCAAAGATCATCTAGTCCAATCCCCCTGACACAGTAGGATCACCTAGACCAACTCATACAGTCAGTCAAGGGTTAGAAGAGAGCACAGGATCGTCCAGTTCCAATCCCCCCACCATGGGCAGGCACACCCCACCCTAGACCAGGCTGGCCAGACCCCCATCCAGCCTGGCCTTAAACACCTCCAAGGATAGAGCTTCAACCACCTCCCTGGGCAACCCATTCCAGGCTCTCACCACTCTCACGGTGAAGAACTTCCTCCTCACATCCACTCTAAGTCTACCCATCTCCAGCTCTGCTCCATTCCCTCTAGTCCTGTCGCTACCTGACATCCTAAATAGTCCCTCCCCAGCCTTTTGTAGGCCCCCTTCAGATACTGGAAGGCCACAAGAAGGTCACCTGGGAGCCTCCTCTTCTCCAGACTGAATAGCCCCAAGTCTTTCAGTCTGGCCTCATAGGAGAGGTGCTCCAGCCCTCTGATCATCCTCGGGGCCCTCCTCTGCACTCGCTCCAGCACGTCCAAATTTAAATAAAAAAATAAAAAGGGAGCAAGCTCCAGATCCAACTCCCAACACCAAAAATCCATTTAATATAAAGTCATCTCATCGAGGACATATCAGATATTAAACTGATAAGAACAGATACCACACTTGATCTTAGCCAAAAGGCCGAGAAGTGGCTTTGGACTGAGGTTCTGCAACCGAAGTGTTTGTGTTCGAGGTCATCACGGAATAAATTGTCACAGACAAAAATGAATTCAAACAGGGAAGATGTTGACTATTTCTCTTGTAGTTCTCGCTCCTCGACAAAGCCAGACTTACTTTTCAGCTGTTTCAAATTGAACAAGAACTCATTTCAGGTGCAAGGGATATTAAATATGTTCCCAAAATTGCATTAAAACACAAAAAAAAAATGAAGACAGGGACACTTAGTAATTAAGAAACAAGTTAGTTTGAATAAATGCAAATTCTGTTTTTACAATAGGTGAAATGTGATCAAATTACTAGCCAACCTACCAAAATTAATAGAATTTATTAAGCTCTCTTTCTTTGCAGTTGTCCTACGTAATGAAGAATGACTTTAAATTCTGATTTGTTTGCTTTTTCACAAGAGGAGCTGGATTAGCAGTAGTTATAAAGTAGAAAAATGTGTCCACTGGAAGCCCTAAGTTTCAGCAGATGCTTCACGGACGCAAGGACTGCCGCCTGGAGAAGCAATTCATAAGGTTCTGCCCTTTGAAGGCTGCATCTTTTCAGAGCAAATTTTTCAAAAGCTTTAAACTTCTTAGCAGAGGTGACTGATGTTGTTTCCAGAAAGCCTTGAAGATGTGAAGGACAGCTTACAAAAAGGGTCTGAAAAACATGTCTATACTCCTGAAAACATCAGTCCTAGGAAAAGATCCCTAGGTCTGGGCAGAATTATTTGAAATGAAGCGAGTCAATGTTATCTGCTGTCTGACTGATTTACATCATTGCAGTGATTCACCATCATAATAAATATGTGTTTCTTAATTGTTGCTGGTATGTAAAGTACTTAGTCCTTTATGCTGACATAAGCTACCCAGAGAAGTGGCTGGATTGCCAGCCCTGTACTTGTTTCAGTGTCACGTAGATAAGGATATGGTTTAGCAAAGGGCTTCGTGGAATTAGGTCAATGGTTGGACTCAATGGTCTTAGAGGTTGTTTTCCAAGCAATTTCCAGTTCTATGTTCACATGGCTTTATCAACGGACCTCTTAGATCAGTGAGGCTGTTTTTACAGCCTTGCACATTACTGGTTTCCTCTGGGTCCAACATGTAGAGCTTGTGGTTCCATTATTGTTAGTATTTTTATCTTTTCAGTGCCTACTGTTGCAGCTGTAATGATGCTAAAGACAGCACGGCCCCCAGAAGAGTAGCTGGTACAGGCTTGAGTGTGTTGAGAACATGCCTTGCAGTGTACGTGTGGAGTCGTGTGAGAGTAGCTAAGGAGTTAGAATCACAGAAACATTAGGGATTGGAAGGGACCTCAAATGTTCATCTGGTCCAACCCCCCTGCCACAGCAGGATCACCTAGACCAAGCCATAGAGTCAGTCAGGATTAGAAGAGCACAGGATCATCCAGTTCCAACTCCCCTCCAACTCTGATTTCTTTACTATTTTTCAACTCACAATTAAATAAGGTATAGGAGTACAATGCCAGGTTCTTGTCACCTTGCACTAGGAAACCTAATCCCATACTTACCTTTAATTGCTCTCTAAAACCTATTATTTTCAATGCTTTAAACTAGGTCTTCTCTGCCCAAGGTAGCTAATTAAGGAGTATCTACATCCTTCATATGCATGGAAGGCTTTTGAATAATACATGAAGATTGACTGAAGTCAATTTCTTTATATTTTTATCTTTTATTCATTAGGAATTTTCAGCAAAACAGGGTTTGCTCAGTCAAAAATAAAATTCCACCATACTTACAGTCTTTCTTAGTACAATTGAAGATGTTACGAAGCAGCAGCAGCTAGATCTGTACAACTGGAAAGCTGAAAACACAAGCTGTTAAGCTTTTGCATTAGATGTGCCAGGGACCGGACAAATACTCTGCTCATTATAGTACACTGACCTCTTACTTTACTAACTGCCTTTTTGATGCATGCCTGCACAATGCAGATCACTTGTCTACAAGAAGAAATAAAGGGAAGCACAACAGAGATTATTTCAGCTTAATTTAACGTGTTTTATTTTCATCTTCCTTTGCAGAGAAAATGCACCTTGAGTTTTGAAGTGTGTCTCAAGGAATTCTGCAGAATTTGATCTCTTTGAGTTCCCTGTATTTTTGAGGCATACAGTGGATAAGTTAAGCCTCTCAACCTGCTGAGAGTAGCCAACAAGTTTTGCTTATCTAGAAACACTTTGTGAAAAACTCACAATTTAAACAATTATTAGTAAGCAATATATTATTATTAAAATCTATTTCTCACCCAGCAGCCCCCTAACCAGTAAGTTCACATCAGGCCATCAAAATTTAAGGCCTTTAGAGCAACAGACTGAACATTGTTAAAAACATCTATCTGAATTTGAGAGCCTGGAATGGGTTGTCCAGGGAGGTGGTTGGGGCCCCCATCCCTGGAAGTGTTTAAGGCCAGGCTGGATGGGGCTCTGGTCAGCCTGGTCTAGGGTGGGGTGTCCCTGCCCATGGTGGGGGGGGTTGGAACTGGATGATCAGACGGTCCCTTCCAACCCTGAGTGATTCTGATTCCATAACTTCTCCAGTGAAGTGATCCTGCTGTGGCAGGGGGATTGGACTAGATGATCTTTGGGCGTCCCTTCCAATCCCTAATGACTCTATGATTTACCAAATTAAATCAGGACCTAAGCTGATGACATTCCACAGCCTGTACTGCAGAAAGCAATGACGTCGCAGAAGACTTACATAGCTGAGCACAGATAGATTTATCATCATCCCATAAGCCTCTCTAACAGGTATGCTGAAGGATCAATAGACAGTCCTCATAAATATATCATAATGAATCCTAATAACCTACTGGATTTTTCCACACCTAATTGCATCCCATAGTCACTAAAGCCAATTAGCCAACACTGGACAGAAAAAGTGTACTATCTGTTATGAGATAAAATCACAGCTTATTAGAGCATCGCTGTCAGATTTTCCAGGCGAAGAATATATCCCAGGAAGTGAGTTATTGTGGGTGGCATGAAAAAAGAAAGCCAGATCTTCCACCAAATCTGTCACCGCAGCTGTAATTCCTTTTTTTTGTAAGTTCTCATGAAACAAGGACTATAACTGTTCAGTAAAACTGTTCTTGTGCCTTCATAGTAATTTTTTTATTATAATTTGATTTTTCCCACCCACTTATTTTTATCTTAATCAGTCACTCTTAATTAAGTCATTACGCACCGTTACACTTCATGAGGTGTCTGATATTTTCTGCTGATACACGTGGCACAACACAGCAGTGAAAACTGGCAGTAAGAAAGTGCCTTTTGTTATAAGACAAAACAACCAAACCACAGTCTTTGTAAAGTAGGCATCCTTTTTTTTATATTTTTAAATTAAATAACTGCTTTTCTGGAGGTAACAATTCTTTGCTAGGTGAATTCATAGATCTCACTTCCAGGGCAATATTCATCTCTAGCAGTGATTTTTTTTTTCCTCTATTTTCAATATATAGTTTAAAAAGTAAAATATTGTGAGAAAACCAAGCTGTTTCATGAAGAGTAAGTTCATCTATCTCTTTGTCAAGAAGTCTTGTTTTGGAAGCTCTGTCTTTCTAAAACTTAATTTCAAGCTTATCCTACATGGACTTACCTCTATCTCTCATGATTACATTACTTCAAATGTTAATACACACAGACACAGGAGTGGTTTTTCCTTTAACATAAGTAGGAATAAGAAGAGCCTGGCTCCATCCTCCTGACAACCACCTTTCACATATTTATCAACATTAATGAGTCACCTCTCAGGGTCCTTTTCTCCAAGCTAAAGACCCAGCTCCTTCAGCCTTTCCTATCAGGGAGATGTTCCTGTCCCTTCATCATCCTTCTGGCTCTGTGCTGGACTTCCTCCAGCAGCTCCATATCCCTCTTGAACTGAGGGGCCCAGAACTGGACACAACATTCCAGATGCAGGCTCATCAGAGCAGAGGGGGAGGAGAACCTCTCTCAATCTGCTAACCACCCCACTTTTGATCCAGCCCAGGACACCATTGGCCTTCCTGGCCACAAGGGCACTTGTTCATTTCCCTCTTCCTACCATAACATCTTACATTTCCACAGTAGATCACAATCACTAGTCAAATATTTTGCTGATGCTATGATGTTCTTTACTCTTTTCACTTGTAATATTCACTCCTAGCAGCTTTCCTTGACTCATTTGAAGTGTGGTTTCCCATCCCTTGTTTTTTACTGTGCTACATCTATAGAACCTTGTGATCTGCAGCTCCTTCTGCATTTGCACATTTCTATTAAATAAATAAAAGCCCTCCACGATGTCTTTGGGTCATTTCTTGCTGCCACCTCCTGCCTAGTCTGATGTCAACAACTATAATCTCTTTCACCATTTTTTCCCCATTTCTTTCATCAAATTTGTTCATTTTAAATCTGAGATGACTTCCAGCTGAATTCTGTTTGTAATCTGCAATTGTCCATATAACTTGTCAATTCTCACTTGCGATGATCGTCTCTCCCATTGTGTTGTTTGTCGTGATAAAAAGAATTGTACAAAAACCAAACTAAACTGCTAAAACAAACTGACATAAATACAAAAAAATCATGTCAGCTTGCTTGGAGTTTTTCGGAGAACCCGTGAAAACTTACTAATTTTTTAGTCTGAGTTGTTTACTACACACGAGGTACAATTTATGAAGCCCTATTTTACATATATAAAATACATCCACAAATCACTAGCCAGCTGGATGTTCGTCACCTATTCAACTTGCACAGTCAACTGAGACAAGTGAGTCTAAAAAATAATTGAATGCGTTTTAAAGTAGGTGTCTAATGATAGTTGTTTCCTAGAGGAATCAATCTTCTTCCATTCATTCACACAGGAAAGTGTATTTCACTCATTTATACCCGAATTTTAAATGCTAAAGTTGGGTGAATTGAATCTCACACCGAGTTGGCATTTTCAGGCTATTTTTGAGCAAGTTTCTGCACCATTCTTATGCAACTGCATTAACAAGGAGGAGGAACAGCAAACAGTGAAAATCTATTATACATGTGGAAAACTTGGAGGAAAATCATGTGCTTCCCCTGGTGCAGTTTATGCCCTAAAAGTTACAAATAGAGTTTTATTTTATGCATCATAAATAAAGCATTCGTGGTATTTTTAATGCAATGAATACTGGAAACAGGAAGCCAGCTTACTGAATAGAATCTATCTTGGACCACGTGGAACAGGACTGGAAACTTTCTAGATAAGAGCACACATTTAGTTAATGCTGTCTGTCCTTGGAAATCCATGTGCAGATTGACTTCAGTCTTCTTAGAAATCATGTTAACTCTGTGTTGGGAATAAATGGGTCGTTAGCCAGACACCTTTTCCACCAAGCTCCTACACTACATGTCACTGAGAAGAACCAAGGCTAACTCTATTGATTCTTCAACATTTGCATACTTTTATAAAAACTTGTTTTCATGCAGTTTTGTTTCAAAATTAATTTTGCCCTGCAAACAGATCTGAGCTAGCAACGAAGGACAGTGTTTGGTTCCCAGCATAACTGCATTTTATGAAATATTAATGCCTTAATGTGCACAGATAGTATTCTAGTCAAACAAGCAAAAAGGTTAATTAAACACTAAATATGTTTTGAAAGAATACCTGTTTACTTTCAGATTTCATTTACAGATACTATATTTTGGTCCACATGGTAATAAAACATTATTCCATCTTTATAGTGTAACTCTAAAGCAAAGGTAAGCTGTAAGATACATCGGATTTATTCACACTACTAACATCTAGGAAAAATGATGATGCCAGGGATCTCTCTGGTTTTCACCAGCTTTTTGTTTACCAGTCTTTGCAGCAGCACCGTAATGTCACATTTGCAAATCTAGAGGGGAATAATAAATCATATTCAGAATGTGTCCAAAATTCAAATGACAAATGTAACTGGTATAAACAGCAGAAAGAAGAGGTCTGTACCTCCAAGAAATGTTCATTTTCTTTCCATACGGCTCGTTAAGGTTAATCATGGATAAAAGATATTGCTAGTAGTTCAATGAGTCATTTGTGGNTAATGATTCTATGATTCTATGATTCTATGAAAAGATATTGCTAGTAGTTCAATGAGTCATTTTTGGTCTCTGATTAATAGCACAGTGGAGGTAGGGCTGTAGGTTTGTTAGGCTTGGTAGGTTTCTCTTGTCAACATTCAGTCATGATCTGTCAGCATAACTGATGTTGGAACCGGATGATCCTGTGGTCCCTTCTAACCCTGACTGATTCTATGACTTGGTCTGCTTGTTTTGGTAGGAAAATTACTGCAATTAAATAATATCACAAGCTTTTAGAAATCTATTTCTAAAGGAATAATGACTGCCCCTTTAAAAAATGAGTTCTAAATTCTACAGTTCTTCTCAACAGGTGAACACTGGCCTATGGTCACAGCATGCCTTTCTTTTTTGCTCAGGAAGATGCTGACATTGAATGGATAATTCAGTACTACGTTTGTCCAAAGCTACTCTACGCAATGCGCTTCTGAAAAGATTTTTAAGTGTACTTGCAGCTTTATCCTTTAATAGTCGACTGACCCTGAACTATTCTTGTGCTTGCTACTTGCTTTCTTTAACAGTTTCTCCATTTTCACAGAATCACTGTACTACTCAGGTTGAAAAAGGCCTTCAAGACCATCAAGGCCAGCCACTCACCACACAATGACAAGTCCTCAACTAAACCGTGCCCCTAAACGCTAGGTCTACACCAGTCTTATGTGCCTCCAGTGAAGGGGGACTCCATCACTGCACTGGGCGACCCATCCCAATGCCCAATAAGACTTTCAGGTACAGAAATTCTTCCTGGAATAAATCTAAACCTCCCTCGGTACAACTTAAGGCTATTTCCTAATGTCCTATCACTTGTAACTTGGTTGAACAGACCAATCCACACCTCTCTACAACTCCCTTTTGGGTACTTGTAGAGAGCAATAAGGTCCCCATGAAGACTATTTTTCCCCAGACTAAACAATTCCAGTCCTCTCAGCTTTTCCTCACAGCATCTGTGCTCTAGACCCTTCATCAGTTTTGATGCCCTTCTACAGACATGATGTAGTGTCTCAATATCCTCTTTGTAGTGAGGTTCCAAAAACTGAACACAGGTGTGGTCTCACCAGTGATGAAGAGGGGTAAAAGAACTTCCCTGGTTCTACTAGCCACAAGATTCCCGAGAGAGGTCAAGACACTGGTTGCCTTCTTGGACACCTGGTCAGTAGTTTTTTGACTGTCTCTATCATGTCTTTATTACTGGTTTTATTCATTGATCTATATTCCACTGATTATTTGTAATATGGGTTAACTTGGTTGCCTCCTTAGTACTTCTATTGTATGATGTTATAATTTAGAGAGGCAAACATAGGACAACCTCTTGCTTGCAGTAATCCTTACAGATACCTTAAAGTTTGTGAGCAGAAAGAGTCACAAAGCTCCATTTTTAATTTTGGAGTACACTTCAGAGAAAAAAATCATTATGTGCTCAGTGTCCTGTGAGAATTCTGGTGTCCACAGACAGTAAAGTCATTGCGAGACTCCTTGAAGTTATAAATCAAAGTATTGTGAATTTGTGTGAGAAATAGGATTATGTTTCTTTCACATGTTATCTAAAGGTTTTTCATCAACTTCATACAAACTTATTTTATATTGTGTAGGGTTTTAACCTATGACTTTGACCGATGCCTGACTTAAGCTAAGTTGTCCCTCTTATCAAATAGCTGAGTTCATATTTGCCTTGGAAAATAGCTTGGGATATTCATTAAAATTTGCCTACAAAAGTTTACTACTACATTATGATGCATGAACTTAAAATCTATGAATTCAGAGCTTGCTTACTGTTTATATTAATCATCTTCCTGGTTTAAGAATTCCTTTCTGTGACACCATCTCAGATTTTTCAGAGCTAAACCCCCCATATTTATTTTTCAGGAAACATTTTCCATTGTGCAGGCAGAATCCTTTGATTTTTAAGGCATGAGATGAGTATCTTCTGTTACCTGGTAACATATAATCAAACTGAGGATGTAGAATGAGCATGGAGACCAATATCTCTTCTAGCATTTCATGTCCCATTTATTCAACACTGACTGAAAATATGTTTCCCTGGGTAGATGGTTTGTTTTTCATTTCCTCTCACTTAACATGCATCATCCCTACAAACCCCTCTTTGAACCTGGCTAAATGTTAATTATAAGTAGATAACCTCTGACATTCAGCTTGACTAGAATAATGTTCATTTTACATGTGAACAATTTTATTCCCAAGGAGTAGGTTGCATATCTTTGCTCACAAATTCAGGCAGAATCTAACTCCCAGGTGGTCTGAATAATAAATCTTTTCCTCTTTATGAATCTTTTTTTTATTATTACTTAACATTCTAACATATTCCATATAATCTATATAACTTCTTATATTTAATTATTGGTCTTCCAAGCCCCCAGAGTTACACGTGTGAGTAAATTACAGCAAGAACATTCTGCAAGGTAGGAAATAGGCCTCAAAGTTCTGAGCTCTGCACCCAAGGCTCTGCTGTACCAAACATTTCTCTCACAATGGAAGCATCGCTCACACCACGGATTTAAAGTACATTTTGCTAGTAAAATCCATGGGCACCTTGCAAATGAAACAAGGTGCAAAATTCACCTCATTTCTTTTTCCCCCCAGTTGTTAATAGTAGTGTGAATGAATCCCAAGGATTGTAAGTTACTAAGGGTATGCGTCAGGCGTCGATGTCAATATACACCACAAATAACAGCCACACCATTCAAACCAACACCAGGTGATGCACATACTCCAGTTGCTCTTTTTGCCCAATTTCTGTTGCCTCCAAACACTAGTAGTTAAAATTATAGATGAAGTTAACTCCTAAAAGGATCGAATAAGTTAAAAATATTAAGTGCTAGATTCTACTTTGGGTGATGCATATACTCCAGTTGCTCTTTTTGCCCAATTTCTGTTGCCTCCAAACACTAGTAGTTAAAATTATAGATGAAGTTAACTCCTAAAAGGATCGAATAAGTTAAAAATATTAAGTGCTAGATTCTACTTCAACACTTACATTCAGATAAGCTATTTTAATACAAGTGCTTGCTTCAGATAATGAGTGCAGTGGAGTTAAAAGGAGAAACGTCTTTCAAAATTATCAGTTTACAATCAACTACTCTAAAATTATGCCAGATACCTGCAGTAAGGATCCAAAAGCCACACAAAAACACATTTCTTATTTTATGCTACTTTTATCAAATTGAAATTCAGACTAATTTTGTTATGATTTAAGACACCTCCCAGTGAACTTGGAGCCGATTACTGAGCTCATGCAGTTTTAACATGGAGCTTGCTCAACTCCCAGATTGCCATAGATGCTTCTATTTAATTGCAGTCTACAAAACACATCCCTAGTAAGTATATTCAAAGATTTTAAACAGATTAAAAAGTATGGAATGTTCTCCTAGAATTTTCTGGAAATCGTGATGGTCTAAGTCTCAGAAAGTTTCCCACTGCCTTCACTATACTTTCTTTTTCTGTTTGATTTATATTAGAACTGCCTTGTTCATCCACAAACAAGGCTCCAGGCTGTTTTTGCTTTTGAAATGAACTGCTCTTGAGTTGTTTTTGAGGTATCGTGCAACTCTTAGCACTGTGCCATGGTGTGCAATTATTATTATTTCATCCTTCTAATGTTTTTTTTTTTTGTTCAGGAATATATTCCTTAAGACACATTGACATGGATTTAATTTTCTTTGAGAAGAAAATCAAGACACAATGAAACATTTTGATGCAGGTCAGTTGGACATTAATTGTGTCCCATGTGCTGCCAATTACCTGAAGAGAGTTATTACTCAAGTGACTCATAAGACACTTGTCTTCTCTGGGCCATACTTTACTGCTGGACAACTCACATAAATTTTCTTTGGTGGTCACAATGCATAATTTCAACTACTCCTGTTCAACCAAGTAGCCTCTTCCTCTCTATCTTCTGTCCTTGAGAAACATTGCATGAGAACCAGCGAGTCCTGAAACGTCCTGGAAGAAACAACACTACAATGAACTGAACCTATTGAACATCTTCAAAGGAAGACCTCCAGAGGCCAGGGACCTTCTTTAACAAATACAAGTAACAGCCTTCCTACCTGCTTTAGAGATATTTGGGCAAGTCACACAAACACATAACCTCCAGAAACAAAGCCAACCTGTTATAGACCCCATTCTTTGCTCTGTAGCTCCTGGCTCTTATTTCTTACTCAAAGTTGAAAGCATCAACAATTGTCTACTAAGAGCAGGAGCAGAAGAGTAAGTTCAGAGGAGTAGGGTCAGAGAAGTAGACAGCAGCAGTTTAAAGCCAGAGTAGCTGCCACTTTGGTGAAGTCACTGAAGTGAGCAGCTCTGGAGAGGACTGCTGTGCTGGGGGTCCTTACTCAAGGAGTAAGAAGAGACAAAGTGAGGCAGCTCTTGCACCTCCAAAAAGAGATATACTCACTCTAATCCAGAAGTGGTACCGGCTCGGCTCTCCTGCTGAGGCTTTAGATAGTCCTAACTGGAAACCACAGCTGTTCCCTATTTGTTTGGAGGTGGTAGCGAGGTCAGGGTGGGCACACCCCACCACATTAACCTCTCAGGACACAAGTTTTTCTGCATACCTGTTTTTCTGATATTACTTTTAGTCCATATTGCATTGATTAACACCACTAGCAATGAATTCTATTAATGTTAATATTAATTTTCTAATAATTAACAGAAAAACTTAGATTTGGCAAGACAATATCCCTACACCATCATGAACTGAAGTTTTGCACTGATTTATGCTAGACTGTTATGGTTCTCAAGAACCACATCAGTGTCATCAGGATTTTGTGGTTTCCACGCATGTCTAATATTAATGTTCTACTGCCCAGTAGAAGCTCTTCACGGAGTGTGTGAAAATAAAATGCAGTTGAGTTGTGCTGTCTCTAACTACCATAGACTGTCAGAATATAAAATTCTAAGAGCCTGATACAAAGTTCCTTTCTTTATCAAAACGTTTGTTGTACTGTTACCAGTTTAGATTATTTTCTCCAAGAGTATAACAAATTTTATCTAAACCATCCGCTCAGTGTTAATTAATGGGGACTAATTATTGTACCGTGCACACTGACTATGATGTTGCCAATGGAACAGAAGGTGCTCTTGAGTAAACACCTTTTTCTTCCTCACTCTCTTATGCATCGTCCCCCTCTGCTTTAGTACTAACTCACTTGTGTCTAGTGTAGTCTCTTGCATGTCCCAAAGTGAGAACACGAAGCAGCAGAAATCCACTCTGCCCAAACTTCAGCAGTGCGAGGAAGAAGCAGCTGATGTTGTCCCTACAGTTGAATTTCTTTTCAGCAATCTGCTCTGGGCATCCAAATGAACGTTTCTAGTGAGTTAGGCAGTGGTCTGCCCCTGTCTGTCAGAGCTTTGGGAAAACATGGACAGCACAGGTCTATATTCTTCCTGTCATCATGATGATGAAGCTCCCACCCCTCGACAGAGTCACATGGAATGAGGTCTGGAGGACTGAAAACATGATAAGGAATAAAACAGCCGTAGCAAGCAGTTTTTGATGCTGTGCTGTGACGCTGAGGTGTCTCTAAAAGCATGAAAACTGAACTGTACTCTGAACACAGGTACTCCTCAGAGAAATCTTCTAACTTGTACATAATCATATCAGTGATCTCTCTCCTGTCTCCTTCGTTAAATCTGAAAGAAAAGGCTTCTTGAAGATTCGACATTTTCAGGGGTTCTAATTTTCCCCAGGTCATTTTAGGAGATTGAAAGAATTAAACTGTATGCAGTGACATGCTGCTCGATTACATTTTTAACACCCCATCAGTGTTCTTCAGTGACTTACATCTCTCACTACCTGTTCCTCTCTGAAGCTATAACTTCCCTTGCTTTGCTTTCTGTGCGCTGAGGTTTTGTTTCATCACATTGAGATTTCAGTCAGAGGCGAGGAATAGGAAAGATGAATTAAAAAACAGTCTTTGGTAATCATGAAGACATGATATTCATTCCTTCCCTTGACATGTCTCCTCATACATTCATACAAAATATATGGGCCAGAGAGACATAGCTGGTGGAAAAAATGGGGTTAGCAGACGCTTTTTTTCCCCTCCATGCCTGCAATCCCATGGCTTCTCACAGACGAGAGTGATGAATTACTATCAGCACAAGACAGCTTTTTGATGTGTCCCCTTGTACATGAAGGACTGGGGTGAGATCACCTGAACTAATTTCTCTTGAGATTTTGAACAAGTATAAAGGATGGTTTTGTTTTGGACTTGTAGGCCTCAGAAATGAAAATGCCAGTATGTCGAGGACAACACATCAATCTCATTTTCTACCCGCGTTCGCAATCCTATTCTGTCCCGGCTGAAATTGTTGTACAGTACGCGACACGACACTGGCCATATTCCACTCCTCAGCTGCTGTTCTCTTCAGGAAATGAGTATTTGTCATTTTCAAACAAGCTTCAGCTGCAAAGGCTGTAGTTGCAAACAACTAATGAAATATTCATTAATTTTAAAGTCATTTGGGGAACCTATTCATTGAAGAGCCTAATGGGATGAGGAGTTATAGTTAAATCACTTGATGCCATCAAAGAACATTGCACTTTCATTGGTTTTGCTAAAGAACATCTTGGCATTTTACAGTTGGGATGGTTCTTATTTGTTATTTTCCTGTCTCATAAGACAAAACCAAATGCTTGGGAAAAAAGTTAACTTCAGTTAAAGTAGCCTGCAGGCAAGAAGTTTGGGAAGATGTGGGTACGTGCAAATATATTTTCGTGGAAATGGATGATCCTGTGGTCCCTTCTAACCCTGACTGACTCTATGACTTGGTCTAGGTGATCCTGCCGTGGCAGGGGGATTGGACTAGATGATCTTTCGAGGTCCCTTCCAATCCCTAATGATTCTGTGATTCTTCCTACTTTCATCCAGGGGAATGACAGGAATGAGTTCTGATGCCTACTGGTTGGAATAGACATACTGGAAATGGGATTTTCCAGATCACAGGGTCAGCACAGAAGAATTACTGAAGTGCAGAAGGCTTACACAGTTTCACAATCCTGGACAAGGATTCTTTGGCTAATAGCAGCATTTGCATCCATATTTTTCAATTACTTGAGAATTAGCAGAAGTCTACAATTCCGAGTCTGACCTTCAACACTGCACTACCACATCACCCGTGAACCACGTCCCTCAGCATTGCATCTGCATCTTCTGATTACCTCCATGGGTGATGATTTCACCATTGTCCTGGCAGGCTATCTCGATCTTTGGTAACCTTTTTGGCAAATAAGTTCTTCCTAACACCTGCCTAAACCTTCCCTAGTGCAACTTGCAACCATTTCCTCTGGCCCTATCACTTGCAATCAGGGAGAAGTTACTTCTTTGTGTAAGTATTTCCTTGTGTCATAACTAGCTGTCAAGTTATCTAAGAGTGTCACAATTAATTACAGTGAAACATTACTAGAATTAAAAATATCCACAATGGCTAAAGAGTGGGCTACAGTGAAAAGAGAACATTTTTTATTCTATCAATCCGCTGAGGAAATATTGATCTTTGCTGAAGAGAATAACATGTTTTATTATCCAATAGAATAAGTATTGACTTCAAATATTTGATCCGCGGGAAAACATTGCTTCAGTTTCATTGAGATGCTGTGTACACATGCATCTGAGATTGGCTGCATCTGTCACAGGAATTAGTGTCAGGCCTTTGCAGAAAGGCTGCTGTAGAAAGCGTGGCACCTGCCAACATTTCAGTACGAATCCCTCTCCTTACACAGGATTTCTTGCAACCAGCTTAAGGCGCAGGGCAATGCTTTTGTGAGTATGAGTGGAACTGCTGATCTGTCACGAGTTGCAATGGGTTGTCCGGGGAGGTGGTTGGGGCCCCGTCCCTGGAGGTGTTTAAGGCCGGGTTAGAAGGGGCTCTGGCCAGCCTGGTCGAGGGTGGAGTGTCCCTGCCTGTGCTGGAGGGTTGGAACTGGATGATCAAGTGGTCCCTTCCAACCCTGAGTGATTCTGATTCCATAACTTCTCCAGTGAAGTGATCCTGCTGTGGCAGGGGGATTGGACTGGATGATCTTTCAGGGTCCCTTCCAAGCCCTAATGATTCTATGAAAAACAATTCTCATAATCTCAGAATGCTGCAGGTTGGAAGGGACCTCGAAAAATCATCTAAGTCCAACCCCCACTGCTGGAGCAGGGTCAGCCTACAGTACTGCCGCAAGATTTGCTGTCCCACATGGGGCTCAAGCCCATAACCCCAGGAATTCCATGCTCTACCAACTGAGCCAGCCAGCCTGCAGAGAAGTACTAAAGACCCATCTCTTGAGCTGCTTTGTTTCCTATAACATGTGTTCTTTTTACCAGAAGTTTGCCATCCCTACATCTCTATATCCTACCTTTCTCTCGGCCCTCAGTGATCAGTGGGATGAAACCTGTGTTTCTTTGCTTGTTGAACAGGTGTTTTCCTCACAATCCCAAGCACAAGCAATCCCCACATGGGGTATGACTGGAAGAGCTATTATTGGGGCAGTGGTTCCTTATATAAGAATCAAAAAGTTTGGATGTGTCAGCAGCAAAGTTACTCCTTTTCCTAAGATAATTGAAGGCTGTATCTTTCATTGCCCTAGAGACAGCTTTAACCATCAAGCTGTTGTGCTGCAATATTTTCTCTGGTTAAAGCTTTATTTTATGAGGCAGTGTGTTGCTCTTGCATGCTGCTGAGATGCCACAACATCAGTCAGAGTTCAAATATTCAACAGCTGACAACAGACAGTCAGAAACTGCCTTCCTGGGACAGAATTTCAGCTCCTGTTTACAGAAATACCTGTGTGAGTGAAAGCAAATCACTAGTCACACAAAACAAAGCTGGTTTTGTGCTGTGGAGGATAGATACAAATACAAATATCATATGAAAATAGTCCTGTGTGTGCACCCCTGAGTCTTTATTCTTAGAATAGAATGGCTCAAATGCAGTAGGACTCGGACTGGGTGAAACAACGTGTTACTTTAGAGGAGATTTAAAATTTCCACTGAGAGCACAGACAATCCAGCTGTCTGATTTACAAATGTGTTATCCATTTGATCGCACGACTATGTGCTTAAGGATATACATAATAAATTTATAGACAGACACATATCCTCACAGCTCACCGAGTCAATGCATCTCCTTTCATATCCAATCTATTATCCGAGCCTGGAAATGTGCAGAATTATTGTCTTTCTTGGTTTGAAAAGTACCAAACAGCGAAGAGTTTGCTACAACTCTGACAGTCGTGTCTCCCTACACCACAGAGTAACTTACGGCACAGACAGAGCTTGGTAAATAATGGGAATAATTACTGCATCCACAACAGAGTCTGCTTCAGCCCGCAGCATGGAAACGTCTTTCCATTGCATAATTAATAGCCTACGTTGTTGTCCTGAGCATCTGAGGTTACATAAAAGCCTTTACATTCATTACATTTTCTAAAGGAACAAGCTGTAGTATTTCTTGCCCTCTTGTTTGCAAGATAACCTTTCTACTATAGGCTCAAAACTCAATAGCCCTTATTTAAATAGGAAATCCTGATGGAGTCAATGGAATTAATAGTAGAAGACTAAGTTATAGCTAGAGTAATTAACATTACATTTAGCACATGACTGCTGATAAGTGCTTTTGAAGAAATTGTAAGGAGAGGAAGTCATCACAGAATCACATAACTTAGGGATTGGAAGAGACCCTGAAAGATCATGAAGTCCAATCCCCCCACCACAGCAGGATGACCTAGATCAAGTCGCACAGGAACACATCCAGGAGGGTTTCAAATGTCTCCAGAGAAGGAGACTCCACAACCTCCACCAGGCAGCCCATTCCAGTGCTCTGTCAAAACACTTAAACTTGGAGGGGACACCCAGATATGAACCAGGGACTTCTTGATTATAAGTTTCAGTAAAAAGACCCAACAAAGCTAATTAAATAAAACAAGTGAAAGAACAGAGGAGTATAACATCATCTCTCTCTCTCTGAGCTGACATAAATGCAATCTACTGTTGAAGGAGAGATGCAGAACCACAGTTGTGGGGAGACTATGGGAGGATGAGGCTTAAACTAAGGTTTCCAGGCAAGCTAGGGTGTGAAAGAGAGAGGCTTGAGAGGAGCAGTGACAAATGATGGCATAAAATTGAACTGACAATTTTCTGTAAGAACAGGAAGTTTGAATTGCTAATATTGTAATGCTACATCCTAACTCAATCAGATAATCCATTTCTCACACCGTACGCGACAGACCTGGAGTGCGCCAACGTAGCACTTCTATATTCCCCGGTTCGATCACTTCCAGCAAGTGAAGCTGGGAAAGCTGGAGGTAAGAGCAGTAGGTAGTCCTTTTTCTTCAGAAGCAGTTGCAGCAGCCAGCAGAAAGCTAAAGGGACCTATATCAGCAAGAACTACCCACCTAGAAGAGGACCACTATATCGAGAATATAGTGTTTCCTCCTCAATGTCCTTCGGTGAGGCTGCCTACACCACCAACATTTTCTACATGCTGGGAGCACAACCAGTCAGGGGGGCTGAATTATACTGCAGAATATGAAAAGCTCAGATTTTAGCATCAGGTTTAGGAGTTTGAAAATTTGGCTATAACTCACTTTTGCTAAATATAAAAAGTGCAGTAGCACCAGACAATGCGTCTGATCCGATTGCTTTGGAAATCAATGAGTGTCTGTCTTTCTGCTTCTGCTTAATTGGCTGTCGTCCAGCATCCTCTTACTCTAGCACTCCTATACCTCCTTCTCACTGCCTCACTTCTCACTTTCCCCGGCTTCTGTTCTGGGCAGCCCCTTTTTGATGGCAAGAGGCATCACACTTTTATATAACAGAGCCCAAGTTCTCACCACGTAACGGTACCAACCAACGTGCTGAACTGGAAGGTCTATTTTGGTTAGATATTTTTGCCTACAGTTTCACTTTGAGGTGACGAAAGCACTGAACAAGCATTTCAGAGTACAAGTAAAATGCAGATATAGAATTATAATATGAAAAACCATCCAACTACTTCATGTAGTGAAGTTAACCCCCAGCCTTAAAAGGTTTAGGTATGTTTTTGTGATTTAAATAAGAGCACTGCAGAGAACTACTTGAGGAAGCTCAAAGGCTGACATCATTTTAACATATTGAATTCTTGAATTGTTATTACATACAACAGTTTGGATGGAAAACAGTGTTTGGATGGCTCCCAAACACTGAGAAACAAAAGAGGATTCTGGAAAATATCTCTGAATTTGCATGCTTTATTATTAAAGGAAAATCAAATCCTGAGAGGACAAATTAGGGATAAGATACATCGATATATAGATAAAATTCTCAATTTATTTTATCAAGTTTATTCTCAACTTGTTGCATTCTACTGAAATACATATAAGAAGAATTCTGTGGATTGTATTAGAATGTGATCCTTAATATATTTTAACTTTATAGAGTAACTAACTACTCAACTCAAACTTAAAGTTTTTTAAACTCTTTAATGGAAAAAGTTTCATTTAATTAAAAAGCAAAAGCCAATGAAACCAACCAACACCAATATACAACACAGTTTTGTGACTAAGGGTACAACTATTTAAAGTATTGGAGTTCGGAAACAAGTTATATGAACTTGATATAAAATAAGGTCTTAATATAACTTAACTGCTAAGAAAGTGCCAATAATTTTACAAAACAAATCTTTTTTTTGTCAGATGTAGTCTCCTGTTGTAATTCAAGTGCATTATAAACTATAATAAATCGCTTTTCATTATTAAAGAAAATGTTTTCAGAGCGAGCTCACTGACTGACTTCAACAGCTGATTCTATTACTTTTACGTCTCAATTTATTGTGAAAAGTGAATTGATGCTGACATTGAGTTAGGAATAATTTCCTAAAGATTGAGAACTCTATTACACTGCAAGAAGAAATAATCAGGGCCAAACTCTAAATTAAATTGTAAATAATAATTTTGGTTTACCTTTTATATTCTAAACTTCCACATGAGGTCTTATTTGTTACAATTCTTCAAACATTTGAAATGAGAAAAGAATAATATCCACACCTAGAATCATTAGGGATTGGAAGGCACCTCGAAAGATCATCTAGTCCAATCCCCCTGCCACAGCAGGATCACCCAGACCAAGTCATAGTATCAGTCAGGGTTAGAAGGGACCACAGGATCATCCAGTTGCAACTCCCCTGCCATGAGCAGGGACACTCCACCCCACACCCCAAAAAAGAGCCTCCATAGCCAAACAAATGAAGAAAACATCACAACAAACATGTTTATGAGAAGCACAGGTCACTGAGCACCTAGGAGAAAAAAAAGGAGAAATTAGGTGATGTAGGGCATTACAAGTGATAAAAGGTAAGTTTAAGCAAGTGTTTATGACAGAAGAAATTGAGTAGATATCTACCAGGCATCAACAGAATTAAACACAATACCATACACCAAGAATTCTAGGACCCAAAGAAAAAACATGTCAAACCTGCTTGAAAATACAGACATCCTACACTAACTCTCCTGCTGCCTTTAGACTACAGTTTGTATTTCTAACTGCAATAAGCAGTTAGACTTTTATTATTTCCAAATTCAAAACAAACAAGCAAACAATCAAGAGCCAAACCCAGGGAAGACTGCATTTCCTTCCCCTAGAAAACACACAGCAGCATCAGTTGCTAAAGCAACAGTTGCAGCATCACACACAGAATCACAGAACATTAGGGATTGGAAGGGACCTCGAGAGTAGCCCAATCCCAGTGCCAGAGCAGGACCACCTAGACCAAGTCACACAGGAGCACATCCAGTTGATGGGGTGAACTAGCTAATGCGTCACTGAAGACTGCAGCTGAGATGTGGAGATGCAGCACTCAGCAAAATACTGTGTAAGCAGCACTTACAAACCCTCCTCGTTCTCCATGACCACATTTAATCATGAAGTACTTACTATTTGTGTGCATTATGCACATGAAAGCATTTGCATGGGGCCTGAGAGTTTAGCATTATGAAATACTCAGGTTGTCACATTAATTGAAATTGGAGATGCATCCATAAAGCACGTTACTTGCAAACTTTTTCTTAGACACAATGGTAAACCTGATTGATTACAGTTTATAATAGCAATAATCCCCATAATATCATTCATTAGCACACAGTTAACAACTAATTTGATGGAGTTTTATCTGCCCTTGGCTATCCCTCGAGCTGTTTACAAACTGGTCATTAACTGCTGGTTACGATTGATTTCTCAGGGTTCTATTTAAAAGAACTTTTATTTCAATACAGCACCAACAGAGCTTAATCGTGATTCAGTAAGCAAAAATCATTCCCTACCTTGGCAACAGGCCTTTTGTTCTTTACTCTTTTTGGCACAGGCTGTCAGGGATACAGGGAGAGGTAAACTCTGTGCTAAGCACTAAAACACAACACAGAAAGCTGCTCTACTTTATTCCACATTTTTAAGGGACAGAGAAGCCCAAAAAAGGAAGAACACTCTATTGACATCTAGGGGAAAGAAAAGAGACAAATGAAACCCTCCGACAAGCAGCCTGCAGCTCACGTGTTTGCATGTCTTACTTCATTCCTTTTGGGAACTCTTCGTGCTGGCATCATGAAGTAAGAGGCATTCCTGACCAGAACAGTGCACAGGAGTGGTGGTCAGCTAAATCCATGCCTACAATGACTTTGTGTTGGAACCTTTGTAGGAAGATGTTTTCTCACAGACAGCAAATTTAACAGATATGTGTAAATTGAGGAAAAAAACCTCTGTTTAATAATCTCTTGTCTGTTACAAGACATTAGCTGTCAGTGCCTCCCAAATCATAGATTGATAGAATTGCTTGAGTTGCAAACGACCTTCAAGCCAACCTTGAAGTTGGGTATTCCAACCAATAACTCTACATAGCACATCCTTACACCCCATATCCACACAGCTTTCAAACACTTCCAGTGACAGCAATTCAACCCTCTCCCTGGGCAGCTTGTTCCAATGCCTGACAACCTTTCAAGAAAGAAGTTTTTCCTGATGTTCAACCTACAATTCCCCTAGAGGCCATTTCCTCTAGTCTTATTGCTTGCTTGCTACCTGTGGGAAGAGACCCAGACCAAGACCCACCTCACTACAATCTCCTTTCAGGTAGTTGTAGACAGCAATAAAGTTTTCCCTCAGCCTCTTTTCCTTCAGACTAAGCATCTCCAGCTACCTCAGCCACTCATTTGCTCTCCAGACCCTTCACCAGCCTTGTTTACCCTTCTCTGGACCCACTTCAGCATCTCAATGTCTTCCTTATGTTGCTGTGCCCAGAACAGAACACAGTACTCAAGGTGTGGCCTCACCAACACCAGTGCAGACTACAGAGTGATTTTCATAGAATCATCAGGGATTGGAAGGGACCTCGAGAGATCATCTAGTCCCAGCCTGTTTCCACAGCAGGATCACCTAGACCAAGTCACACAGGAACACATCCGGGCGGGTTTTAAACCTCCCCAGTGAAGGAGACTCCACAACTCCCCAGTGCTTATTTACTTCTATGATAGAACATAGTCTGCACCTAAAACAAAAAAAGCACTAAAAAAAGATTACAGAGAAGCAGCAAACTTTGGAATTAGAATAAACATGACACTATGAAAATGAATTGGCACAAAAGAGATTCGGAACTAAACCAAATGAGTAATCTGTTTGCATAGTCTAGGGTTGCCAAAATTTCTCTTAGACTCCTTTCTTTTTAATACTGAGAAAAATACGTGTCAAGAGAAACTTCTGCTGTGATAGAAATGCTTTACAGAATGTCTCCATATATATCTATACATATGAGTTTGTGTACATGCATAAGGGAGAGATAGTTAAACCCCAAAGCTTTTGGACTGATGAATTTGCATTTGTTGACTAGGTGATTGACATGCACATGGAGGGACTGACAGGACTGACTGACACTACCAGCATGTGTAGAAGACTTCTGTCTCAAGAAGAAGCACACTGATGTTAGCTCTTGTTTATTTGAGCTTCAATTCAAGACTTTGAGTATTTGGCTGGCTCTGTCAATGTCTTGTCACTCATTGTTCAGAGTAAAATGTCCTGGTCTTGTTTTTTCCAGACAATACTTTGGTCTGTGTTTTTGTTATGTTGTCTTGACAGCTGTAGCCTCCTCCTCTGCAGCCTCTTCATAATCTTTTGTCTGTTTTTTTCAATGTAAAAGGAGTTAAATTCATAATTGTGGTCTTCAAAACCGACTTCACCTTCCTGTCCACTTAGTTATCATATTCATACGTGATCTTCTTCAGATTCTCCATAACATCACTCCGTGTCTGCAGTAAGCAGCCTGGCCACCCCTTCTGATGAAGACAATGGTGCTAAGTGAGTGAGCAGAAGGGTTTTCCAGCTCTGGTGTACCCCTGCAAAGGGGATGCCACAAGGCAGGTTGGCAGTGGACCTCACTGTGCACAAAGCCCCTCTGAGACCTGGGGCCCAGCCCTGGGAAGAGAGAACCTGCTCCCTCTGGGGATGCAGGGGAGAGGGCAGAGTTAGCAGGACAACCTGCATCACAGCCTGATGTGCTGACTTCCTCAGACTTGATGGTAAAGCACAGCCAAGTAGAAGAGAACAACAGCCTGTAAATTGTTCCTATTCTCAAGGCACTGAAATGTGAGTTCAACGAGGCTTGAGAGAGGTGTCATAGAAAATGAAGAAGAAAGAGGTGTTATGGAAGAATCACATAGAATCACTCCAGTTGGAAAAGACCCCCGAGATCATCAAGTCCAACCACCTACCCAACCTTACAAGTTCACCCTAAACTATATCCCTCAATAGTTTTGAATTCATGTCCAAAACTGAGGGGACTGGTCTGCTTTTCACCCAATTGCCATATTGTCCAAATATTGATGTATGTGAGCAGGTTTAGATTCAATTCCTCTTCTGAAGAAGAGCTCTCTCACAAACAGATTACAAGTCTCACTGTGGGGCTACCGTCTTCTGCAGAAATTCTACACGTTTGCAAAAAGCAATGCAAAAGTCACAGCAGCAGAGCAACAGCACAATTTTGTCCCCCTGAAAAGGGAGAGATACAAGATACAGGCTGCCTTTCAGAAATGTTCAAACTCTTTGTTAGTGACTATGTAAGTAAATTTCAGAGTAGCTGTTTAGACCAGGAGTCACGGTTCAAGATTTTTCCTTTCCCAGTAGGAATTCCGATGCAACCCTTAGTCAAATCAAACAGATATTGCCAGATGGCCAGCCTATTCCCATGTGGGATGTGGTTTTGGATGGCTTTAGGTGAGGGAAATAAATGAATTTGCCTCTTCTACCATCTGGGCAGCACTGTAACTGCCTCATCCTTACAGCGAAAGGGAATGCTATCCTTTCAGTTTAGTCTCAGGAAAACAGCAACTGAACAGTATTTGTCTGCTTTTGTCGCTGTGTTAATGGTGAAAAACATTTTCATATGAAACACAGTGATATTTTGGAAAAGGAACTTCTTGCTTTATGTTTTGATTGAGCTTAGGCACAAACTAATCTCTGAAGTGCTGAGTTGCAATAAGACTGGCACGGCTCTAGGCACGCATGAAGGAATAACCGCAAAGGTCCAAGAGATTTAAAGCAGAGAGACGGGGACTATCTGTAATACAGACAGGCAGAGAGTTAGAAGTGATGCTTTAGAATAACAGATTTTACATTGAGCATGAAGCTCCTGCTCTCTCCTCGTTGTAGATTACAGAATCTCTCTTTATGTGACAAATGAGATTGCATTCTGACTGACACTGCTGGGTGTTGCCATCATGACTGATGAATTTCAAATCAATAGCTGTAACGTTTCTTCCTGCTCTGGTTCAAACAGGTATTTAAAAGCACCTGTAGATTAGCTGAAAGATCTGTTGCAGACACTTGTGTAGAATTAATGCTGAGCAGAAACCTGAAGCATCACTGTTCAGTTCATTACTTCTGAGGTCGATGTAAAAGGAGCCAGTGCACTGCAAACTCCTTGGGTGGCGTGAACATGGCTACAGAGTGACAGTGACAGTTACACTCCGCTGGAGTTACAATTGCTGTAGCAACAGTCGTTGTTACTGTGTTACCCTGTAGTGGCAACATACCCATTCTGAGCAAGGCAGGACCTACATTCTCCACAAAAGACCATCTCATTTCCTTGTTGAGATGTGTAGAAGTGTCCTAAACTATCAGCTTTTACTGATCCTACACAGTTTCTTACGAGCTTTGCCAGTGACCCTGTGAAGTAGGTCTCTGCTAACGCTTTCAGTCTCTACAAAAACTGTCTGGGTTCATGTCCTGCTTTTGATTTCCCAGGGTCTTCAAAACACAATAAAGCTGTGGATGATATTATAGTAAAGAAAAAATAATAAGCTTTAATAACAGAGAGCATGAAACAATTAAAAGAAAATGTGAAGGAAAAAACCTCCTGTAAACCACCGAGTGCATTTGGTTTAGCCGAGATGGAGCTGATCCTCTCCACGACATCTCTACGGAGCGGTTCTGATAACACACCAGTGTTTGGGATGCTACTGAGTGGTGCTCACACAGCACCACGTCTGTGGGATTTCTTGTCCTCACTCCCTCCCCAACAGTGGGCTGAGGGGTGGGCCAGGCCAGCTAATCCAAACAGACCAAAGGGGTACTCCATATCACAGAGTCATTAGGGATTGGAAGGGACCTCGAAAGATCATCTAGTCCAATCCCCCTGCCAGAGCAGGGTCACCTAGACCAAGTCACATAGGAACACATATGACATCAGCCCAGATATAAAAGTGAGGGTAAAGAAGGAAGAGGGAGGGCATTTGTTGATGGTGTTTCTCCTCTGCAGCAACTGCTAAGTAACTGTCCTGGAGCCTTGCCTCCTAGAACAGCAGCTAAACATCATCTGCTGATGGAAAGTAGAGAACAATCTTTATTATTTGCCTTTGCTTCTGCACGTGGCTTTTGCTTCTGATTTATTAAACTACTGTTGTCCTCACCTTTCAGTGTATTTTTCTCTCCCCTGTGCATCTAAGAAGCAGGAATGATAAAGCATCTTTGGTGAGCACCTGGCCCCCAGCCAGGGCCACACCACCACGCTAAGACAGCGTGCCATCCGTGTTTAAAGAGAAGAACACCTGGCAGGCTGGAAAGCTGTCTGAGAGGCACCAAGCAGGGACTTGCTGGAAGTCCCGTCTTTCCTGCGTGCCCAGCAAGGACCACAAAACGCTGAGGTGAGCTGAACACGGAAGCTTGATGTCATTCAAGGAGAATACAGCATGAGTGCTCAGCCGTCTCTTACCAGAGGTAGAGGTGAAATGATGTGTATCAGAAAGCCGTAAAGATTGATGGCATCTGCGGCCTCCAGAGGTACCTATCTGCATACAAACCACCCGCAGTGTGAACTGATGGAAAACAAAGGCTGTTTGCCCAGGAAAGGCACTTTGCTAGGCTCAATTTCCACAGCCCACTCACACAGCTGAAGTGAGAATGTCCCAGAGAAACGAGCTGGGTCAAGATAAGAATTCAAACCCACAAAACTAAATAAAAAGAGATTATCAGCTACATTGTCGTAAGCAAACAGTAAAGTCTTAAGTGATCAATACTTGACAAGAGACATGTCACAAACTTCATGTATAGGTCAGGCACACACCAAGTTTTTTAAATAAATCTACTGTCTTCTGGACAAGGCACATAAAACATCGCTTTTCATCTGTCACTTGATATTTTTCTCAGACAGTGAAAAAAATCACCTCCCTCAGAGACTTGATCGAAAAGATAGTCACTCCTGATACAAGTTTAGGGGGAAAAACTGCAATCAAGTAGAAATTTTTGTCAGTGCCTTAATCTGTGATTTGTAGAAGGTTGTGCTTTGGGATATTTGGTATGTCTGAGAGTTGTCACCAGAGAGCCCTTCTGTTCTTTAATGGCTGCACTAAATCTTAACAAACGTGAGCATGAAAACTATTGTGCTGTACTTGCGAAGCATATATCAAAGTTATCTTTTTTTAAAGCCTGGAAAGGCAGTTGAATCATGCATGCTCTTTACGGAGCTCTGATCAGCCTGATAAAGGCGGTTCAGCTTCAATAAACGCTTTTCAAGTGAATGTTTTGGAAAGTGAATAGGAAATTCAAAGCCCAAACTGTTGCCAAACTGCTCCCATAGTACTTTGATCACTTTGCTGCTGACGTTTTGTTAAAAAATGTCTTGTTTTTATTAAAATGTTGGCATCTGGGGATTCAGAAAGTTAACTATAGTCACTGAAAAAAATGCTATGTAGTAAAGCTGAGTGACATAACTTATTAAGTACTTTGTACACATCTCTTAAATAAGGAAACTTTTTCCCTGTGGGGTAAAACAGGGCTTTGCACTTCTCTGAAAAAAAGTTTGTACTGTTAAAGCAAGACAAGTGCAGAAGATAAATCAACCAGCAGTGCTTTGCCTGAGGCGAAACCCCCTCTGGCTATAAGGATTTGCTGTGAGAAAATGTAGATATCCAATAATTTAAAAATTAATAAAATATAAAAAACTTATTAAACGGGTCCCGTGAATTTTCTGTGTCAGGATTTTGTTAAACATTTATGTCAGAATTCTTCCTGTCGAAGGACATGGAGGACGAGCTCTTGCAATTACCTTACTTTTCTCATTACACAGAGTACATATATAATTCCAGCAGTATAAAGTTCCTTCTTTCTCAGGTTTTACAGCCTGTTTAATCTGGTAGGAAATTAGCACTTTAAGCCGTGACTCCAGCCTCTGTTAAGTGATGCTAGACACGTATGGAAAACCACAACACCTTGTTTTTACGAGAAAAGATCCAAACCAAGTCCTCTGTGCCAAACTCACACAGACCCCAGCATATTTAAGAGACCAGTTTGCAGTGTGGAGTGACTCTGTGGCAGTGGAGAAAGAGTCAGTCTATTTGAAATAATAAAGAAATCCATTGTGGAGTCTTTTTGTTCTAGGTGATTTAACAGCTCAGTGAGAAAAGGAGGGAGTGGGTAGGGAATCCTGACTGATGCTGTTGTAAGCTCGATCAGCTGGCATCTTTCGCCTACGATGGCCATTAGCCTACTCTCTCAGACCAGTGATCATTCTGCATGTGTGCATGACTCACTCAGAAAAACAGCCCACCAGGGTGTCATCGTGTCTGCAATCTTATTTTCTTACCTC
Source organism: Rhinopomastus cyanomelas (assembly GCA_013400115.1). NCBI lineage: Eukaryota > Metazoa > Chordata > Aves > Bucerotiformes > Rhinopomastidae > Rhinopomastus > Rhinopomastus cyanomelas. The sequence goes on along the minus strand of VXBP01008403.1, from coordinate 634,328 downwards.
TTTCTGAAGCTCGTGAAAAACTAATTGCCAAAAACTACCCCAGACAGCTGATTGTTTTGTAGGCACAAATTAATTACTGGTAATTTAGGCGTGCACAGATGTAATTATTTTGCTTTTATTAAGTCAGGCACATAAAATATATATGTACCCTCAAACTAATTTCATTTATAAATGGCTCTGGTTTGAGGACAACTTCTAGCAATGCATTCTAGTTAGAAAAATAAAAGCAGTCTGTAGCCATTGACCATATTTCCAGATGTTTAGAATGTGTGCAGGAACCAGTTTTGACCAGTTTGCATCCAGTTAGCAAGGACCACAACAGAAGGTCCAAATCTTGGACCATCTACTTCTGCTTTCTAGGACTCACACACTACTTCAATTACTTCTTCCACTTAAAAAACCCCAACAACCATCACCTAATAGGTATGGAATTCCTTTCTGCAAGATCATGTGCTAAAAGTAAATGTTCCTTCAAAAGAAACTTGTGCCCCTTGTGTAGGAATTGTCTAGAAACCTTATTTACCTGCTCTGGCAGAGGGATTGGACTAGATGATCTTTCAAGGTCTCTTCCAATCCCTAATGTTCTGTGATTCTGTGTGACACGGCTTCTGGCTCAGGAAGTCCCTGGGATACATATTGAAAAAAAAAATCAAAGAGCAAGTTCATGTTTTTTAACTTGTGCCTTATTTGCAGAAAGCAGAGCAAAGATGTCTCAGGCCTGACTGAAGGCAATCTTCTTAATGGGTGAAAGAGATCCACCAACAACTTCTCACCATAATTTCTTCTAATTCCCAGTGTTTATCTGGTCCACAAACCAGTCAATAAATATCATTTATTCTGGATTACTCCTGAGGCAGAGTTACAGTAGCTAGTTCCAGATTTTTGAATTGCTGTAGCAATGGTAAAGATAATGGTCATAACAACTAATTAAGCCTTTTATAGTACAATTTCCATCTGCAAATCAACCTTGCATTTTTTTTCCCACTCTGAGTAGTTTATACTAGTTTGTGAAGAAGGAGAAGAACGTTTCAAGGACTTTCCCCTAGAAGCTGCACCAGGGTAGACTGCACAAAACTCCATGGCTGTGTAGCCACAGTTTTACAGGTAACTCAGCAGGAGACATTTAGCCAAGCTATTCCAATGAGCTCTTACTATGTTTTGTTTTCAGCTGCATGCCCCAGTCAGGCACTTCATATTCATTCAGGGCATCCCAGACCCTTTGACACTACAAGGTGCATGCTAGGTGCTGGTTGTCCATGCTGTACCAGCAGCTTTTTACAAGACTCTAATTATGCACACTCTGGCTTAATCATAGAATCATTAGGGATTGGAAGGGACCTCGAAAGATCATCTAGTCCAATCCCAGTGACACAGCAGGGTCACCTAGACCAAGTCACACAGGAACACATCTAGGTGAGCCTTGAACATCTCCAGTGAAGGAGACTCCACAACCTCCCTGGGCAGCCCCTTCCAGTGCTCTGTCACCCTCACTGGGAAGAGGTTCCTTTCCACATTTATGTGGAGCCTCCTCTGTTCCAGCTCACGCCCGTTGCACCTCATTCTATCACTAGATGCTTTTGAGAAGTCTGGCTCCATCCTCCTGATTAGAATAGGGACCACAATTTTACCAGAGAATTGACCACTTGTAATAGATTGGCACGGAAGATTTTCTTCCCCAGAAGGAATTTTACTGAAGAGGAGGGGACTGAGATTCTGTAGATCTCACTTAATGTACTTTCATTATCTTACATCCATGAATCTCATTAAAGATGGAAAACATTTAGGGAAGAGTTACACGCCTGCAGAAGATAATAAAACTTCCAAGAAGTTTAATGGCAATGCAATAGAAGTTCATTTTGAGGCTGTATTAATGAAGACATTGGTATTCCCTTAAATAAATGCCAAATAGATGAACACATTCCAACATGGATGATGGCCTTCTGGCAGATAAGTGCTCCACCGTGTGAAATTACTTGCTGCGACTTCTGTTTATTAATTCCCAAGTATGTACTTTTAATTCCATAATCCTTATTAAGTGGGATTTTTGGAACAAGTTTTTAAACTTCTTTTTAAGAATCCTGATTATCTCGATTGGTGTAAATTTGTGGGCTAACAATTTAGTCCTTACTTGTGCTTCATGAGTCACTGAAGTGCAGAAATTAAAGGGGAAAAAAAGTGAAGTGAAGCTGTCCTTATTAAGAAGATAACATTTTATGACTCTGTGGTTTAATTGAGTTTTTTGCTTTGTTTTATGTATTGCTGTGAAAACTGTAGGTTTCCTAGGATAAACTCTATATCTTTTCCACATTGGTTCTTATGAACAATTCCTAATCCTTGCTTTACACAAATGCCCTGGAGGAACTGAGGAAATTAATGTTTCATTCGTTATGAGAGGTAGATATTACTCTATAACATTGGTCCTAGCTTTTAGAGAGTATATTGAATTTCAATGCCCTGTACAGATATGTACTATTTATATTGGCCTACACATCTCAATAAAAGTGGTTAGAGAGCTAATTCAGCGTGTAAGTATTACTTTTCCCTCCCCACGTCTTTACTATTCCTCCTTTCACCTAAAATTAAGTTTACTCTATTGGCTTTCCTCTGTGCACATCCTCACCGCGCGCTGTTTTGCGCCGTCTGCCTTGGGTTGCAGATCTGCAGATACGGCAGCTAATTTCACCGGATAGGTGGTGCTACGATTCTGTGCATCCAGGGGCAGGCTCCAGCCGTAAAAGCCGACAGCAAGTACCTCTTCACATTTATTCCGAAAGCAACTGGCATTTTTCCCCCTCTATGCTCCGAGGGAGCTCACAGAATAATAGGTGAAATGTCAAGAATAATTAAGAAAAATGATGGTGTTATATTGCAGCGCAAGAAATTCATCTTTTCTGCTCTGATCTTCCTGTCCACCTTCCCTTCTGCTTTTAAATGTCATCTCTGTTCTCAAATTATTTAGGATAGGCCTTGAAAGAGCGTAGACTATTTTTTATGTAATTTGACACACTCCTTGCGTTGAATTCCTGACGGGTATTTCTTTCCATGTCCGTCCAGTTAAAAAGCTTCCTTTTAATTCTCCTTCTTACTGTGCTCCAGTGCTGTAAAACTGAGCACAGGTGTTTTAGCTTCACTAAAGGAAGGAGCTCAAGCCCAGACAACCTCTTCTTTCTTCATCTGAGAATGGTTTTGTGTATTTTTACTTCACCATCACTCCAGTGTGTCTTTGTTCCCCTTAAGAAAACTTCTCGCAGGAAATGAGGTGCCTAGAATACACCAGCGCAGTGTATTTTTAATTAACCTGAGTTAGGTGGGATAAATCCCACTGTTATTTGTTTTGTAACAAATCTGATCATTTCAGTAGCATATTTTATTCTACTGAGGTACACCCTGGAATGACTAAAAGAGGTTTTGGTTGTAGATGGCTGTAGTTCTCATTTTCAGGCTGTTCCAATGGGTAAAAAGTTACTTGCTCTGCCCATGGCAGGGGAGTTGGAGCTGGATGATCTTGTGGTCCCTTCTAACCCTGCCTGACTCTATGGCTTGGTCTAGGTGATCCTGCTCTGGCAGGGGGATTGGACTAGATGATCTTTCTTGGTCCCTTCCAATCCCTAATGATTCTATGACTTCACATTTTTAAAACCATGTGAAATCTTTTCTTCAGAAAATGAAGTGGGTATAAATGCAAAAAAAACACCCCCCTGGGCAGCCTGTTGAATACAGGCTGCTTTAACAAAAAGTAGCTAGAGTTTGCACACCTCGTGGGTTAATTGCATTGTAAAACATGCACACTCTGAAAATAGCTGAATTTCTTTCTCTGTTTGATTTAAAACACTTCTAATTGCCTGCAGTTCTGCTTATGCCTCCTGTTGATGATGCAGAGCCCTCAACCGATTCCTGATGGAATTCACCACTCACCTAAGAATATCAGTACAGTAGGGCTGAAGGTCTGAAACTCGTACTTTGAGCAGCCCTGACACTGACTAAGCCACTTCTAGGAAGCAGTTTTGACTGCTTTGCCTTTAAAACACAGCTGTCAGAGAAGGTGCTGAGGGGAGGCATTGCTCATGTTTTGTATGACAGACTCTTGGTTAAAGAAATCACTTGGGAGATTTGACTTCAGTATCCTTAATCTAAAGGCGCTCAAACTAAAATCACTATTTTCCCAGGAGTGTGCCCTGATCGCACCAGAAACATAAGGAAGGAAATAAGAAAAGAAAATGAGATAACCTTTTCACCTCTGTCACTAGGTAGTCAGAAATGCAAGATTCATGAGCCCTGAAGGAGAATAAACAGTGCTCTTCAGCTTTAGAGGTAAGAAAATCCTAGCTAAGGACAGGGGATGAGCACTTTTAACAACAAATGAGCCTTGTTCAGAATTGTCACTCTTCGTTTCTCTCTTGGCATCTCTGCCCTAAGTCTGTGGTGTAAAGAGAGCTACCTTCCCACTACTAATACCTACCCAAGAAGACTCTTCCTTTTGTTATCACTGTCTCAACACAGCAGGGCTTCCTGGAAGTCGACAGTGGTGCTGTGAGCTACCCCCTGTTTGCACCAGTAACACGTGTAGAACTGGTAGTTAGTTGATAGAGAACTGAAATCCACTAGTCTTCAGAGAGCAAGACACTCCTTCATTTAGTGACTAAAAGGCAGGTTGGTGAGCGCCACAAACTCCCTCCATATTTTCTTTCTGTGCTGCTTTAAAAGCTGAGTGGAATACATGAGTTTAATTTGCATGTTTTCTGCAGAACAGTTTGGGGTTGAAAACTTTCTACCCCCTCCCCCCCACTCCTCACTCTTCCTCAGCGACTTGCACCTTCTTCCTCTTCTTCATCCTGGTGTCTGTTTGGAGCTACATCATTTGGCACTGAGAGAAAATGTTATCACGTCTGAAGACAATGTATGATGGGAGGGAATGTCATGGTCTAGTAATTTATCTTTGTTTGCTTGGAGAGGCTATCAGAATTTCTAAACTTGAGATTTATGAAGATGAAGAGTGACTCTTAAAACGCCCATGGACACAGAGATTTCAGAAGACAGACAAGCACTGCAATGTCAGGCAGAGGCAGGAACTTATCTACAATGGACATCCTGGACACTTAATCTCAGTGTAGTGTAGGAGTGTTGTGATGAATCTCCATGTGTCTGTGTCTACGTCTTGTGAGGGTGTTTTTCTGATGTGTGTGGTGGTGGGGGGGG